>NAOQ01000171.1:17693-47604 GCA_002751075.1 Ichthyophonus hoferi | reverse complement strand
AGTTTGCCCGGTTTGAGACTATAAAAATCACGGGTCAGATAATTTGTTTTGACTCGTAATAATACCGTACAACGGTTCCGTACCAACGCTCCTGTTTTTACTTATTATTTCCAACAACACACAACATATGCTGATACTAGCGTATATGATAATTTGTTTTAGCATAGAGTCTCATACTGCATTATAATAGGTTGTATCCCTTTAAAAAAGTAGTACATTACTTATTACCTTGGGTTGTGAGTAACAGACAAAGGTAAGGTCATGGGCTCTTTAATTATACCAACAAGTATGTGCAAATTTTCATGACCAGACATGCACTTCTAACATGATGGCCATTCATGGTGCATGTAACTAAATGCATATTAGTAATGTTATCACATATATGAGCTACCCTAAATGAATTAGAACAGTTCTGCATGTAAAGAATTGAAATAGAAAAATAACCAGACAAATAAAAATGTTTACTTCCTTTGTCAACTTTAATCATTAAAACCAAAATAAGGTCAAACTGGTGTTTGATTCTAATAATATTTTACAAAACGATTCTTGTGGTGTAGATAAAGCAGCTACTTTGGTTATTTAATTTGTACATTCTCTTATTTGTAACCGTTAAACTTAATTAAGACTGGATTACTACTGATCATACTGCAACGTCAAAATTTAGCCGCACATGAGATTTTTATTAAACTCATATAAAGATTATGCTGGTAACAGTTAATTTATATTTACATTTTATACTTGATTATATTTCCATTGGTGTTAATTGATATGGACAAGCTCTTGATCAAGATCATTTTTAGGACCATCTAGGTATTCTGTTTTTATAAGGTCTGTGGTTAGGATAGTCCAAATGGTTGAAAGCGTTAATATAATAATCACTAAAGATTGTGTTCTTTCAACGCTATTATATACCCATAACGACTGTGTGCATCCCAATACGCCAAAACATAAAAACAGTACATATATAATAAATTTATGGAAATCATGTTCAACCTATGTAGGCTATGTATGCTGTGCAAATTATGGCTACATTATTCACATATAATCTTTATGAATTCCCACAATATATTAAGAACATCAAACTGCTAATATTTACATCATACAGAGGAATACGCATTCATTTACATACATGTGTAACCATTAATATGAATTTACATACTTGGACGTAGATATATAATCAGCAATAAGTTGCCTGTTTAGATGCAAACAGATATAAATGTCTATTCGGAATTAAGTGTGTAAGAAACAGCACTGAACTAAAAGATGGGGAAGTACATTGGCCTAGGCCAGAACGTAACAGACAGGTTTTGCAATATCCTATCCTCTATCAGCAGGGTTAGGAACAAACTGCCAAATACAGCTACATGTACAACATAGGCGAACTGGCGATAGTTGTAGTTATCTAACTAATTAATACTGGGTGTGCAGGGTTCTGAAGCGTTCTATATATAAATGCTATATTCCAAAAGGATAAAAGATTTCTATCTGAGACAGATGGGGTACTTTTGATTTTGCAGTGATACTGAATAAAGGTTACACAGCGTTTATCTTAATCTTCTGCTTCTAGTGGTCGGCTGCCACATTGAGCATGAGTGAGACAATTATAATACAGGCTGAAATCGACACCACCGACAGTCTTCTTATTATATTAAACACTAATCCAATTAGAATACACCACATACTTATCATTTTATAACAATAAATATATGCCAAATATATAATATATATCCAGATGTGTATATCTTTATTTTATTCACCATTTTATTGCACATCCTCCACACCCCCTTGTCCAATCAATAATTTCTATATTTTTATCGCTTCCAATCGTAGGAATTTTTATAGATAAGACGCTCCCTTTCAGAATGAGCACCACACCCAAGTACTAGATGGTATAAAAATTTCATACCAAATAGTGTTTGCCTTCTACCATTCTAAAAATATAACTGGAGAAAGAAGCTTGTAATTACACTGCAATACAGATATGTATCATTATAACATCATTAAACTGTAATACTTTCAACTACTTCAATATCTTAACAATATTTGAAAAGTTAAATTTCGGAATTATCTAAGAGAGCTGAACTCAAAAAGATTGGCGTTGACATCCACTAGACATTGGTAACTGGTTCATAGTGGGGATGTTGTAGTTTTGTATAGT
Source organism: Ichthyophonus hoferi (assembly GCA_002751075.1). NCBI lineage: Eukaryota > Ichthyosporea > Ichthyophonida > Ichthyophonidae > Ichthyophonus > Ichthyophonus hoferi. The sequence continues at coordinate 45,446 of NAOQ01000171.1, read as the reverse complement.
TTATTTGAAAGATAAAGAAATCGTTTCTGATGGATATAGTATGGAGCATTAATTGCTTTCAGAGGTAAACAGACTATTTACCAAAGGTTTATGTGCGGAAAAACGTGTTTCCCGACCCCTATATCACATCACCTCTTCCACACCTCCGTTATGTGAATATTTTATTTTATTTAACTGGTTATATCAGACACTCTTTGGTTTGAGTAGTCATAATTGTAAAATACAAAATACATGAACCAACCCGAACAACACTAAATTATAGCTACTCCCTTATACCTGAAAAAAAAACCAAATCAATTATCATTGTAATACATCCTATTGAGAAAACAGGCGCGAATTCCTTATACTATCACCATTGTTTAGAGAGCAAATACATTCCTAAAACCCTTTCTAGGTTTTTTAAATTTCTATACCTGTACAAAAATTATTTCTCCTTGACTCAAACCATAAAATACTGTCCATACCTGTATATTCAGTTGCATGCCTTCTATGTCCTGAAGTTAGCACTAATATATATATACTCATACCAATATATATAACAACAACCGATATGTACGGGCAAGCACAAGGAATATACCCCACAGCCCCTATAAAACAAGAGTGTTTGTTTACGATATTGTTCACAAAGTGTAAATGTATCTTATATCAGCGTTTAAATTCTCCTTTCTAAGAATTACAGAAAAATCAATAACAATTTAATCTATCGTCCCGCCACTGTGACTAATGCATATAAACTACTCTAACCCAGAAGCGACTGAAACTCGATGCAGAACAGATACGACTTAATATCATCCGAATGTGGTTCATGTTTAAGGTCCTTTGATACAGTGTAACCAACAAAACGAACCGGCTGATCGTCAAAAAGGAGTTTAAGTGAAACAGGTGGAAGTCCAGGAACATTGACAAGCTCCCAAGTGCACCAGTTAATATACATGGAATGAAACGACATGGTATACGTATCTTGTGGATCATATTTGGTGATTGCATGACGCTCTTCCTTAGACATAAGCTCTGGGAGTTGCTCTACCCCTAACGCAGGAGGTTCCTCGCCTGGTTTGGTAATAATTAGTCGATCAGCTGCTGTATTGAGGGGGAGAGCAATGTGCGCCGTCTCACGATCTTTGTCCGAACCAGCATTTGCATGTGCACCGTGTGTTAGGGCATGAAGAAGTTTTAAAATGATAGTACTGGCAAAGCGTCCCCACATTCCCAGGTTAAGCTGGCGTGGTGTCTCAATGCCAATGTATACATCCTGATCGTCCGAAACATTAAGAAGTCGTCCTTGTGCTTGTATCTCAAACATACGTTTCTTGTCGCCAAAATATGGCGCAAAATATGGGTCCTCGGGGTTGGTTTTAAGCTTAAAAAATACACTTCCTTCAAAATGTTCATTATGGATTTTCATGGGTGTACGCGCGTTGCCAACCATGGTTGTTTGCTCTTTGGACAGCTTATCGGTAATGCGAAGTGGAATTGGTGGGGGAGGGCAGGGGGGGCACTTCAGACCCTGCGTGGATTTGAGAGGGCACTCAAGGGTTTCATGAGCAGCAACAACTTGGTTCATTATTTATGGTTTAATAAACTAACTAACTTACACTTAAAAAATGACAGCCGTTACAGTTGCTTGGACAATACTATATCAAATGTTGTTCACTAAACGTGTGCTTAATAACCACACCAAACTCAAAACAAGAGCACAAATTAAAAACGTACGTTAACTAACGAATGGAAGCAATTTAATGCCATTATATCAATGAATATTTGCAATGAGGGTGGGGGTTGAGGGGTTAAATTGTAAATCCCTTAGGCCATATTCAATTTATTATTCTTATTATTATGTTTTATTTTTTTTATGCGTATATTTATATTAATAAAGAAAAAATGTAAGAGAATATGGTTTTTTATATGCTTTCTGTATAAGTAATCAAACAATAAGTTGTTGAATGTAAATATTATTTATTATTAAATATAATACAAGAAGTAAATATGCATATTTGTGTAATAAATACAATGGGGGTTCTAAATGCTTTATCCTGCAAGGCGTGTAAAGTACCTTGGAAGGTTTAAAAATAAAAAATATATATGAATATAATTTTTTTTTAAAAAAAAATTTACATCTTAATTATATTTATTTAAAATATAAATATTTAATATATAATACATAAATTGATTATTAATTTGCTGAAATACAGTAAAAGATAATCAAGCCAAATTATTTTACTCACGAAAGCCAACGTAAAGTGGCGTGGTTACAATCAATTAGCTTATTGAAGACTCACATGATTCATGCATTCATCTTATTGGCTAGTTGATGTCTTTTGAGGAATAACTTTGAACTTTACCATATTCACTCATTAATATTTTCAAAAAATATAAAAATATTTAAAACTAATTTTATTAATATACTTAAATTATAATTTTTCATATCTTTATTGTTATAATTAATTAAATTATAATTTTACCTTTCTTCTGAAACTTTGGTTAGCGTGGCGACATATTTTGCAATTCACATTTCTCAGGTATTATGACAACTCAATCATTGGGTTTGGATAATCCGACTGTTTGAGCAATATGATTAGGAAAGAAAACTAAAACGATGTAAGATAACAAATCATCTTACGCGGAGGTATTTTTTGTTTAGTTATTTAGCCAATAGGACAATTTAAATTAAATTGCATTGTGCATTGTTGCGCTTACAATGAGGAGTGTAAGTCAATTGCAATTATGTTTATTTTGCTTTTTACCTGGCTTAAATAAAAAAATTCATTTCTTTTTTTCTTTTTAAAAAAATAAAACTTATTAACAATTAATTAACTAAAATTAAATTATTTATATATTTAATTTTAAAATGAATTTCCTTGGCAGTAGAAAATATATTGTTTAGCTTATAATGGCAGAGCAAGTTTACACACGTTCTGACTTATGAAAAACAATGTGATGCGATGGCATCGAATGGAGAGGTCTCATTTGAGAGTGTCCGATGAGTCTGACCAATATCATTTATTCATTTAATGATATCTATAATGCTAACAGAGCATTCCTATATATATGCATTTATGTATTTATGGTCTAGTGGCATCTGTTATTTATTAGAATATGACATATGCCTATGTTTGCTATGTATTTATTTATATTGATGTTAGGGTCACAGGTAGAAAACATATATTGGCAGCATGCACACACTATTGTGCTTAAGACTACTTAATAGCATATTCTTTTAAGCATATGCACACACTCTCTATGCCTATATTACAAAATAGGTACATGTACAAGCAAAGGCTCACACTTCCTTTTGTGAGTATGCTACATGCATGTATGTATATTCTTCTTGTACATGTACTTGTTTTCTACATATCTATAGTTACTTATGATCACCAAGTATGAGAGCATACACAATGTAGTGGGGAACAACCAGGGCCAAAGCCTATATTCATACACCTACGTTCATTTCCTTTTTCACAAATACCCTAGCATCTTTATATTTGAATAAAGTATTTGGAATACACTGGTTTACCCATTTGTTTAAAATTATCTTCAATCTTCAGAAGCTACATGTATTATTTTTATTCTATATAATATCACATTACACTAGACAGCAAACATGTAAAGGGCCTATACCCCCATCAGCTCTTTTCTTCCCAGCTCTACCCATCACTTACACTTTTGTTGAGCTCAATTTCTGATCACATTATTGACCACAATTACTAGTTACATCATATGATCTCATGCTGTAATTGGGAATGGTAATGAATAAGGTGGTAACTTGCAGTAATGATTTCTTGAGGGAAAATTCTTTATTTCTCATGACTCTTATTTGTTTTTTCTTTATTCAATTTTACGTGTATCTTCCATTGCATTGTGCCAGGCGCCACCTCAGTTGCTTTTACTCTTAAGTCTTAGAAAGACCTAGGGCGAGTTCATGATACACACTGTCCACCCCACCTCTTACTGAACCAGGTAATCCAAAAAATGAGGTATATTAGAATAAGTTGAGTATGGAAAAGCTGTTTGAAACACTATTGAGAACCAACCTTTTAATCATCCAAATAATTTCGTACACAATTATTGGGCTACTCCATAACAACTGTTTAGTAATTAACCTAAATGACATAGTCACCCTATTAAAGTGCTGTTTTGTTTTTGGTATTTTTTTCAATTTTAGTGCAAGCCATCATGTTACTATAACCTCGACGTAGTGTTGCTGCCTTTGTCTTAATTTATATAGTCACAGTTTATTTACACTATTAGTACAGAAATGTTTAAATGAGTTAGGTATTTCTTCATATAGCTATGATCATTTATTATTATTAGCAATTACTATTGCACATATAGTCAAGAAAAACAATTTGTGCAATTAAACTTACCAATCAGAGATCTCAGGTTCGTAAATGCCAATCCAAAACTATTAAACAATATTGAAGCAGCCAATGGCAGAGATCATGCAACCAGCTAATGAGTCATTTCAAATCATACGTTATCAAGCCAGATAACTCATTGCTTAGGCAACCTGCCTAAGAAAAGTTCAGCTACTTGTGCTAAAGACTCTGCAGTCTTTCAACTGCTAGGAGGAGTTACAGAAGCCTATATTCGTGTTGCAGAAACTGGATGCTTACAGAAAAACAATCTTCAAAGTATGATATCATGATCATCTTTATCTATCTTATGACAATAGATCCTCTACTGGATCCCTTGAAAGTCTCACTGGGCCATCAGCCAACACCTGGCTGCCCAACTAACTGCACTCTCCCAATCTTATTATTGAAATATTGCAGAAATCACAAGTTTTTAGTCTGAAAACTTCATGATCTCTCAAGAAAAAAATACTTAGTTTATGTAGCATTGAACCTCTAAATACCAAGAAACTGCCCAGAAAAAACAATGGAAGTTTTCTTTCTTCCACTCTGGGACCAAGAGGTGAAAAGATTTACTTCAATCATATCTTCGGTCCTTGCTAATGAACTGAGTTGGCATTATATAGTTTCCGCCGACCTAAAAAAACTGATAGTGTATCAACACAATGAAAGTCAGTTCAGAATTGGACTATACATTTTTTTCCTCGTTATAGGTCACAATTACACGTAGCACCACTTACACTACTGAATTCACATATACTTATTTCTCAAGACTAATAGCGTAGGATGTACATACTACTTTAAACATACTACCTTTTATCGTATAACAAGCAAGTATTGGAACTACTGATCCATGGTGAGAACCCCATGCTGAGCCGCGAGCCAATCGGTATACTAATACCAAGATTAAATATCTATTTTTAAATATCGTATGCTAATAGAATTTGAGTCGCATCTCCAATCAAATACTTTTATATAAAGTAACCAATCAGATAAAGCAGTACGAAATTAGTGACTCGGTAAATCATTTAATCGTGAAAATAAATAATTTCAATTAATTATTAGTGTAATATTACAACACTAATAAATATATAGAAACGAACAATAAACAATGTGTTTTCATACAAAATATCATGAAGTACGCAGACTAATGCTGGCAGTAGCTGAAATATTTTAACAGGGAATGCTTTCATACTTAGTCTAGGTCCTGTTATTATGAGTTGTAATACTAAGCTTAAGTATATAAACTAAGTGTGTTAGCTAGATAAGTGGTGAGTCCCTCAAATCAAGAAAAAACTATTGGGCCTATATTGCCACCATGAAGCAGAAATCAACAGTAGCCATAACTAGCAAGAGAGAGTCAACAACTATAGTGATATGCTAATAATACCATGTTTCTATTGGTAAGGATCTATCTAATAAAATCATTAAGATAGCACCCATATTTTTTACCTTAATACTGTGTAGAAAGGCTAAGACTATAACAATACGTATCTATATATATAAGTAAGCTATTATGTTTATTCTAGAGTACCATATAAATTATTGTTCCAGTTATGGGTTTTACTCTAAAATCATAGGAACATTGAGAATCATGAGATCGCATGATGGAATCAGTAATCAGTATGAATAATGCGATTACTTACAATCGTAATTTATGATCATACATGTTGATCCCAAAAGATTTCCCCCTGTTTCTGAATTGATTACTGTAGTTTTACAGTTGATTATTGTGTTTTTATTAGGATTTAGGTATCTACATATTCTCCTAGTTTCAGAAGGATCTATGGAAGGGGAGGCCTTGTCCAAGTTGGCGAAGCTAGTTTGCTCCAGGATGAAAGTATTTGAGTAATGTATTAGTGATAATATTTAATGCTTTTGCTTAAGGTGCAAACTGATTGTATTATTTATTTAAATATTTTCTTGTCTCTAATTATTTACGTTTTTAAAATTATGAAGAATTCTAGCACAGCTAGATTTCTTTTATGCTTGTCGCAATTATGAAGTTAAGTATTTGAACTTTGTTTAACACAGTTTCCTATGTATTGTATATTATTTGGGTTCCTGATTAATCCTGGTCCAAGTTCATTATTCATGTAGTGATGTGCTAGTTCTACTCCATGTCTATAGATAAAATTGTTTCTAATTTAGTTATTAAGTTAACTTGACTATTTATTAACTTGTCTAGATGTAGAAAAAGATATTCTATAATATATATGTATATATATAAATATAATAGCTATGATGTATACTATGCTAGGGTACTGAGTAAGTAGTTGTTCCAGTAGCTCTTGGTGTTCTGAAATTGTAGGAAATTTAACAACATGAGACTACATGATGAAATGGGGGAATTAGTAATGAATAACATAATTACTTGTGGTTACAATTCCTGATCAGAGATAATAATTCCAACAAAAAGATACATGCTGAAGCACCTCTTAATTTGGTATTCCTTCAATTTTAAATGGATATCGATTACATGGGTGGATCTCGTTTCTAATTATTTGCAACATACTCAAATCACATAATTAGTTAAAAAACAATTTGTAATTCAATTGATTTAGGGAGGACAAACCAATATGTAAATTAAATGTAACAATTTACTAGATAGAGCATTGAATAGACAAATAAAAAAAATTCTTAAAAAAAATAAGCCCAGATGCTGCAGCTTTCAAAAGCAGCCTAATAGTAAATTCTTCACTTGATTAATATATTCTAAATGTATCAGATTACTTGTTTTAAATATACACTGTTTAATATCTAACAAAAAGTCTTGGATCAGGTCATAACTAGTCTCAGAGTCATACTTATGTATTTAGCAATTGTTACTAAAATACTGAAATCAGTCAGCCACTTTGATAACCATCAACTATTCAGTAAGAAATTTGACTTTAATTATAAGTATTACAATAATGTGTGCTTACTTCCAGGTCAACTGGTTTGAAACTGCAGGAAATATGTTTAATTATATTTAGGTTCTCATGTGTTCATGGATAATTTACAATATCAATCCTTTAGTTAATGGCTATTCTTAGCATTCTATCGAAGAACAATTTTAAATATTTAGTTAACCTGATATATATTGAGAAGTAGATGGTCTACGTTCTATCACTAACTTTTGTTGTACTACTGAGCTGTTGGTCTGGACAATTTTTTATTATCTTCCCCAACTGCACAACCAATATGATGCCTCTTAACCATATGAATTCTATTTGGAGATGACTACAAGAATAAGTTGTGATGCAAGTGTCATTTATACTGCCTTTTACTCTGGTCGCTAGTAGAAGACAATATATTACGATGTTAATCTGACTCCTAATTATTTTCCTGTTAAAGAAGATTAGATGACAAGTCTTCATTGAAGGATTGAATTTCTCCTGTTTTTGAATTGGTTGTTGTAGTTCTGTCATTGACGACAATCCTTTTTCCAGATGTTAGATGGGTGTATATTTTCTCGAATGTGGAAGGATCAATGGAACGGAAGCTCTGTCTAAGTTAGAAAATCTGGCTTGCTCTAGAATGTAGGCTTGATTCCAAATGAATATATCCAAGTATTGCGCTTTGCTCATCTTGTTATTCTTGGGGAAAAATCAACTGGTTTGGGATGAATAATATTGAGGCAACAATTTTGATACTTTACAATCAGATATGAACTGATTATTAGGTTTATTCGGGTATCACCTTGTCTCTAATTGTATTTGCATGTTCAGAACTTTAGAACCATAAAGAATACTAGAACAGCTAGCTTTTTTATATACTTGTTATGTTACAAGATTGCTAACTGCGAATGAACACATAGTCTGGCCGAAGCCCTTATGAAAAGCGGTAATGCATTGATCAGTTTCATTTTAGTTAATAATAGCATGCGGTATGAACAATTTCACATCAATAAAGAAATTAGTTAATTCACCATCTAAATAAGGACGCAATAGTATTTAAGTATCGCGATAGGATCAGACAATTCTAGTGGATCTCCGCAACCTATAATGAACTGGATTAACCAATAATAATATTTACAATTAGTCCCATTTACGATATGGAGTCCTATTATACAACACCTAATTAGCAACCCCGAAGCCTGTGAACAAGTCACTAAAATTACCACAGATTGCTATATGTTACAATGGAAAAGCCAAGTATTTCAAAATCCTTATGACATAGCTTTCTATGCAATATGTTATATTATGTGTCTGATTGATTCAGGCTCACATTCATCAATCATATATTGATGCACTAGTTCTCATTTATTTTTACTTATTGATATGTCTAATAAAGTTATTAAGTTAATCTCCATACTTACTAACTTACTTAGATGTAGATACATATAATATGTTGTTTGTGATATATTTTATCTGGAGTTATCAAGTAAGTAGTTATTCTAGCATTTCTTGGTGTTCTATAATCATTGAAACCATGGGAATTATGAGATTATGTGAGATAATCAGGAATACCTGTGAGCAACGCGATCACAAATGATCACGATTCCCTAAATAAAAATAGTGATTTCAACACCTCCTTACATGGGGTGCATTGGTGTGTCATGTGGGCAGGACCTAAGGTTTATATGTGTACATGCACATCAGGACTTGTGCATTTTTTAATTTGTAGGGGACAAGAGGACATTGCCTTGGCCAGGCAATCTGCAGGCAACAGTTATGAAGGACAGGATACAACCTCAACCCTCTCATGGGTGACACAGTCCTTGATGTAGCAAAATCAGACTTTGATGTGTCTAGTACCTCTTGGAACACAAATTTGTTTAATGGGTCATATTTCCGACTGGCTATCTGCATATATAGTCTTACACATCCAACCTCAATGCATAGGCTTTCTAGAAGTGAGCTGATGTGGGCGATTTGTTGACATGTTATGGACATGACAATGCACTCATTTTTTGTTGTAGATAGGGCAGTAATTGACGGCTTTTTAGACAACCAGTCAATTGGTGCCCTGCTGAGTAGAAAATGTATCTGGATGTATTGCAAGCGGATTATGGGTCAGCAGCCAAATTGGCATCAGAGAAAGTGGTAAGTATGAAGGGAGCTTTGATAAACTATGCATTTTTCAGCTGTGATCTTCAAGTATCTCAACAGATACATCACCTTCTTCCAGAAGGGTTTTTTTTGGTTCCCCCGCGTATCTGGTAAGGTAGCTGACTACAAATTGGCAGTTAGGCCAGCTGGATGTGGCTATCTACAGAGACATCTGATCAGGCTCTGGCATGCTGCCTTTTCACATAGGGTTGATTGGATAGCCTTGTTTGCTGCCTCCTTTGTGCTCTAGTAGCATGGCGGTTGGGTAGCTGTTTTCTCGTCCATATGGTTTGACCAATATCCGGCCTGTGAGAGTTTGATACTTTGGTCAAGCTTGTTGATTATGAATCAGCTGCCCTTAGGGGAAGAGTATTTGGCATTAGCTGTCAGTGTATCGATGTAATAGGGCAGCTACTCCATTCTTGTGTTTTTCCTAAATTTTGATCAAATAATGCATTGCAAGCCTCATTCTCGACAATCGGAGGAAGGAAAGTCTATACATTCTGCCTCCCATATGTTATTTGTACGGGGTTTTATTCTCTCTAACAAAATTTTGGTTGGCTATAAATTGTTTTAAAAATTATTCCTGTAGGAAAATTGAATGGTGTATGGCTGAACTGTGAAGCGCGATCACTGTGATATTTCAGTTTACTTAATTAAATAAATTTACTCGCATATATATATTGTAAAAAAGCACTGGCTAAACTAAAAGAGGTGCAGGCCAAATTACAATTATTTTTTCAAATCTTAAACGGTAACACTTTACCATAGCTTAAGTCCCAAATATAATCAATATAATCACCCTTCCAGTCGTCAACCATGCTTAGTACACAATTATTACCTAAGCAAAAACACGGGCAGGTCTTATTACACATATTTTTCCCAATCTTTAACGACTAGCACTTGACCATAACTTCAAGTCTCTAATTTTGCTAATATATGGTCTGGTCACCCTCCTAGCCGTCAGCCATGCTTAGTGTGCCATTACCGCTGGCATCGATCAGTTTTCGTCCGCTCTCACAAGTTATACACACAGCCTTTGTGCATTCCATTGCCGAAAAAGGTTTTGCATTACAAGCAGAAAATTATGATAATACACGTCCAGGCTACGCAAAAGATGTGTTAAAATGTGTCACAAAATTTCTAGAAATTAAACGTGGTAGTCGCGTTTTGGAGGTCGGGGCCGGTACGGGTCTTTTCACCTCTTCACTTCTCAATCTCTTTCCTAATGCAAACCTCGCTCCAGCATATGTTGCAGTCGAGCCTTGTAGGCCCATGCGCGAGAAATTCAAACAGAAGCTGCCGAATGTTCCTGTAGTAGAGGGCACGGCGGACTCCCTTCCTGTGGCAGTTGCGTCACAGGATGCAGTGCTTGTTGCCCAGGCATTTCATTGGTTTTCCAATGCGCAGACAATTACTGAATTATCTCGTGTGCTAGCGCCAGGTGGGGGTGTGGGCCTGTTATGGAATATGGAAGATGGGGATGTGCCATGGGTGGCCAGGCTAAGAGGACTCTATGAACCATACGATACCGTTGTACCACAATATCGCAAGGGCGCATGGAGACACGTGTTTGACTTGCCTGAATACAAGAATGCTTTTTCACCTCCTATCACTGCCACATTTAAGTTCTCCCTTCAAGCGAGTGAGGAGACCATATGGAGGAGAGTGCTTACTAAAAGCTATATTGCTGTTCTTCCACAGGATGAACAGGAGAATATATGCCAAAAAGCTCGAAATATTCTCCGAGAGGAATTTTCACAGCTTTTGTCGAAGGATGGATCAAAGATACTGATAGAATATCCTCATACCTGTGAGGTAGTATTGTTTAAGAAGCTTTTAAGGGAATAGTACTTAACAGTTAAGGCTTTAAACTTTTTACACTAGTATCTAAATCCAGACTCTCGCATCATACCTAACCTATTAATCTACATTAACTACACACTATCAAGTCGATTGTGAGTGCGATGTGAGTCTATTTGAAGTATTTGAAGGTATGCCGCTGCCTACAAAATAAATATATCCATATATTGAACAATAAGCTGAGTTTGAACTTTTTTTAATGTTTTATTGTTAATACTCGAGGATTTGAAAACAAATTCTAGCTACATAATTTTAATTATTTGCATCCATATCTTTGTCAATTCAATCAATCACCAACCCATGATGCAAATAAGCCCTTTACAACATAAGACTTTTTGGCTAATCTTAACTGTATTTGTCAAATACAGTTATCTATTCAGCACAGATCAAAAGAGTTATAGTCATAAGTATTGCTAGGTGATTATTATTCAGTTTATAAACGATATACAGTATACTGTATCCTATGAATGTAAAAGGTCTCTGCGATAGGACCATTATACGTGGTTCTACAATTAGATCGAGTGAAAATACCTTGTTTCAGTCTTGATTTTCTGCTTGTAATCGTCGGCTAATAATATCCAAGATGGATGAAATAATAACTACAGTACAGGCTGACACCAATAGTATTTAATTGCAGCGTGGTTATCGCAGTCATCATGAACATAGATAGAACATATTGACAGTGGGTAGTCTGGCCAGATCGTAAGCTACTCAGAAAGCAGTGACCTTTGAGAAGTCACCCGCCACAATCAAAACCCCTTCAACTTGCAGTACTGATTTTAATAACACAACGGAGCTCATTAATATAAACCAGACTTTGAAGAACATGTACCGATGTAAATTTGTCTGATTATTTTATTTATTTTACTTGTGGTAGTTAATGATATCTTAATACAATTATGTTATCCTAAGCATTATATGGACTTCTCCACTTCAAAGCGAGCGTGTTTCTGTCATATACACAAGCTGCTCTTTCTTTTCAATTAACGTCTATCGTCCTATTGGCAAATAATATGCAAGTAAACCGATCACTTGGTCAATGAGGGAAGAGGGGAGAAACTGAATGTTGTCATACTACTTTGACAGCACAAATGATAACTTACATTAGGACCAATTAATATAATTAATGTGCTAGATAGTTCTTGGCAGTTGGCCTGGTCATTAATCATTAATCATTAATTGAACCCTCATTGGCAGTGCTGGTTGTTATCACATTGATTAAATATATATCTTGCACATATGCCAAGGCATAGAGCGTGGCGTTATTACAATAGCAACTGCGCATCAGAGCTGCCAGCTGGGATACCCAGACGAGCCAACTGGCTCTCAACTTCAGAGATCTGTGAATAATTTAAATGGAAGGGAGATTCAGTTAGATGATTGGTTGAAGTTACATAAGCAGGAGTCACAAGAGAGATGAAATCACATAATAGGTTCAGTGGAAATCATGATCATAGATACTTGATTCTGTGCGTACATAGGTGTGTATAGATGAGTTTTGTAGATGAGAAAGTGAAAGGAAAGAGAGATAAGGGAAATGAAAAGCGAGAGAATAAGACACGTATGACAAACCGTACTTACCAGAGTAGTCAGGGAGGCCTCAATCTCAGCAATTGTGCCCTGGAGTAATAACAACAATTAGATCAATCACGGAAGGACATCGCGATGTGAGGAATATTGTACCCAGGCATACCGGAAAAGAAACACACACAAGCAGTAACACCGATATAAAGTACAAAGAGAGAACAGGAAAGTTATATCCCCCAAATGCCATGGGTTGGAACATCTTTGCATAAGAAGAAATAGACAATAACTGTGTAAATAAAGAGGGAGAGTCTCAAAACCTAAAACATTCAGTACTCACCTGTCGACCATTGTCCAACTCCAACTGCATCCCTCCCATGCAATTTTCTGAAAGAGGGATGGAGTACTCATAAGAATCATGAATACATCACCTATCATACAGGATTGCATGGCTGCTCATATGGAATAGTAATCAAATTGTACATTTCTTTCCTTCCATTTCCATCTATTTTCCCCGCCTTATCTGCTTTCACAAGCAAAGAAAAAGAAGAAAGAAAGAAAGAAAGCGGGGTTCAGCAAACTAGGCCAAACATACCTAGATAGGTCAATGTCTTGATCATGGCTGACAAAATCCTCAACGGGCTCGGCATATAGGGGATGTATAGTGCCATACGTAGCGCAGCTATTGTCCACAATAAGTCAGAGAATGAATGAGGAGAAAGAGTAAGGTATTAGGAGTCTTCACCTTCATTCAACTAATCAAAGTTTATAATGTACTAATGACCGAGTGTGTAGGTGGATGTGGGGAGAAAGAATATATATTACCCAGCTTTCCCGTACCCTTCCTGACCAAGTCAAATATAAATGCAGAAAACACTTAGATATGCGCATACACACTTACACGTAAAGATGCAATCAGTGAAGAAACATGCCTCCAGCTACCATAGAAAACATACGACCCATAAGGAACCGCGCGTAAGGTGAAAACAGTATAGTTGGCATGCAGAGAAACATATATTATTAAAAATTTACAACCGTGAAGAAGAGTGACATAAAGTAGAAGTGAAAATGAAAAGCTTCTTAAAAAAAATCAAGAAGCAGGAAAAAGAAAGTGCAAGATAAACTTACCATTGTCCATGGATTCACAGGCCCAGATATCAGCTCCTAGACGTTCAGAAGTAGGAGAAGAAGCGGTAATTGAGAAGATCTCTTCTGGGATGACTTCACTGGAGATAGCACAAAGGTTATGCTCCTTTCATCCCTCCACTTAACTATGCATGTTTATGAATGAAGTTACACATACAGTAATAAAACATGTGCTTTATTATATCATATACGTACTATTGACAAATAGAAATAGTTACCCAAGAAGAGAAAATGATATATACGAGAATCAAAACCAGTTGGATACAAGAAAATCAATATATGTAGATTAGATTTTGGGAAAATTTCATTGGAGCTCAAGGTTTACTATTCGCGGGTAAAGTAGCTTAATGATTGATGTAAAAACATATATAAATAGGCATCCAATGGAAAAGAATATCTTACGTATATGAGAGCCTGATCTATGATTGGCAAAAGACATATAAAGGGATACCTACTCTTCTTCAATCACAATGGATCCCTCGAATGAAAACCTGCTACCGTCCGCCTGCCATTTCAAGCCTGTAATGGCGCGCCCAATTAAAATCAAATACACAACGTCACACCTTACACACAAGCCAATCTACACACGCATATAAATAACCTAAAAAGATATTACTGGCACACTAATATACCACATTGTGCGTATGTATACAGGCAGCTGATAGATCTACACAGCCAGAGTATATGCGTAATGCGGAAAACGAGAAGAATAAAAAATCATCAATATGCAGGCCAAACATTCCAGGAAAGAGGAAGAGGAACAACGGGTTACAAGGTATAAACAATGGGATAGCACAAATCAGAGAATTTCATAAAAGATCAAATGGTATGTCATACAGACCACACCAATATTCAGATCACACTCAATATAATAATAATAATAATAATGAATATAGCATGATATAGCTGCCCCCTAACAAATAAAATTTGTGATTTTCGGAAAAGGGAAAGCAAAGGGAAAAAGAGAAGAGAAACACCTTATGCCAGTGAACATAAGAGTTATGACGTCACGTTACCCAATGATAGAAGAGCATCCCACAGTAGAGGTCCGTTGAGGGTCTTGCCTGGCAGAGCTTCTGTAATAATTAACAAGAAAATGTATTAGAAGGAAAGAAAAGTATATTTATACGCATGTGCATGTGTAGTGAGAGAATATATATGTATGAATGCACAACGGGTAGTCAATTGCACTTACTTATAAGAATAGCCGCCTGTTGGTCACAGCCAGGCAGAGCGTTCATAAGCATCTCAGCACGTGCAGCTCCTAGATGTGGGTGGACGTATTAGTGCAAGCCAGTGATCAGTCTTATATCATCCCCTTCTAATATCGTCGCCACCCTCTCCCTCCATCTTTATCACCTATCCTATATCACACCCCCTTTCAATCCCGTTTTCTCTCTCTTCTCGCTTCCATATCATCGTTTTCAATTATAGTAGGGTCTAGTATATAAGCACAAACCATACCACACACCTTCTTTGGCTGGTGTCCGTGACTTGACAGACTTTGGGTTGAGGGGCTTCAGGGCTGTCGGCAAGGTAATTGGTCAATGCTTAATTGGAAACAATGGGCAAATGCAAGCCTTCCAGACCTATCAACACAACAACCACATAATTAAAAATTAATGCACTACCAAGGAGTATGCACAGTACTAATACTATTAAGCCAATAGAAAACCAAACACGTCCATATTCACCAATCACATTGTAGGAATTACCAAACCTTGTGTGATGACTTTCTGGACCTTGAGTAGTTCCTTATGATCTAGAAATTCATTTTGTTCAATTTTAGTCCCATCAGATACCTGATAAAATAGGAGGTGAGCAAGAGTATTTAATATAAACCAAACATAAAAACATAAATATATGGAAAGGATACGGTCTACCCGATATACACACACACATATATATAAAGTGTTATATCTACCAATAGATGTGCTGGTAGAGAGGGGGGTATAAGAAGGACATAATTAAACGAGTACAACATATGATAGAGACCATATAGGATTGGACAACGCCACGTACAATCTTCCAATCGCACATCAAGCCTAAATTAATTACCCCTACATTCATCCAATCAGAGAAATGCAGTTACTTAACTCCCAGATGCACGAATCATCAAATGACATATATCTATACATATATTTATAAGTATACCCAAGCCTATTAAGCAACAATATTAAAATACTTACCAACCAGATTCCAAAGGCAACCGCATCATACTCCTCCTTGTCCATATCCATCCAATCATCTTCTAAATATATCCCATTAATCAGATAACATCAAGCATAGCTATCTACTGACCCGTTTATATGTACATGTACGCTTATGTATGCTAAAACGTGCTATATATTCACCAAACGTATCAAATAATCAAATAGTAGTTGCGATTATAAACATAATTCTGATATATTAGTTCCTTACTTATGATCGCCTGTCTCTCTCAAGACATTTCCCTAGCACATGTGTACAGCGACTGTAAATGTGTGTTTGTATATGCATGCATAGTGCATTAAAATGTATTATATTAGTCTACCAACACCAGGTATTTAAGAGAGAAAGGAAGATATAAATATATATATAAATGAGCATACCAATTTACACTAATAAAGACACGTTTGTTCATATCTAGTTACAACAACATTCCCTAACCATCACCCACCCACATAGACATATTTATAGATATCCTACAAACAAATCTCACCCTCTCCTTCATTCTCCTCCTCCTCCATTTCCACATCCTCTTCCTCTTCCTCGTGGCTGTGTGCATGTCCCTCTCCCCCACAACAACCATCTTGTCCTTCATGTTCATGACCATGACCATGTTCGTGTTCGTGCTCCTGGGGTTCTGTGGGGACAACCATGTAAGACCTCTCATTGGATTATATCATATGACGGGGGTGAGATAGTGGGATTACACTTGCATTGTATGATAGTATGTATAAATGTGTAGCCAAGATGATGCGAACAGCGTATAGCAACAAACAACACGTATATATATGTCTGCAAGCCAATAGACATGTAGAGCCCACCTACCACACCCTCCACAGTTATCGTCATCACAGCATCCACCTTCCTCTTCATCCTCTCCCTGGTTCATAATGGTTGTGATTTGACGCCATTTCTTCAATTCAGCTGACCGTCTGTTCAGAGTCTATTATTAGTCAGGCCAGATTATTGGTCCTTGTCAGATAAACCAATGGTACTATACTAGTATTTGACAGGAATGATATATGTATAAATAGAACATAACCAGTGTGGGTACCGGATATATACAATGTCGTACATATATATAGGAGAGAGGCAGGATTCACAAAGGGACTAAATGGAGTATGTACATACGCATAGATAGACACGGGAACACCTGCTCCCAAAATGGGTTCGTAGGTAAGGCCCACAATCACTGGCAGGGTCACAGCAGGAATACCTCTCACATCCACAATCCACTCCGTCTGATTTGTCAATTGTCAGGTACCGCGTGGCATGGATCAGCCAAGGTAGTTAAAAAGAAAAAACGAGAGTGAAGAAAGAGATGGAGAGGGAAAGGAGAGTGAGAGAACAGAATAGACAAGGTGTAATATATAAGAAGAAGCTGATAGCTGGCGTCCATAGTTCGCGGATGGAAAAACTATATTATTGTATTATATTTTGCAAAATTATATAAATCTTAATATATATATATAGATATAATAGATATATTTATATATACATGTAAAGGCCAATCCCAACCAGCTTGTATATGTATCCTTCCCTGATAGGTCCATTGGTTCAGATATTTTATTTGCTAATCAAACAACTGATTATATATATGTACTCCCATCGCACATAACTCCACCCACCTTAGGGTAATCTATATTTCCATCTTCTCTTTCTTTACTAGAGACTTTCAGGGGTTCTACTGTCAGCTTGGCATTAGAATCAGAGCCATGGAGGGGGAGAAGGAGAGGACACTGCTCATCCATTACTGTAGCAAAGGAGAAAGGTGGCGTAAGCGGGTTGGATAGGGCATATACGTTTATAGGATAATTGTTATTACTGTCAATGGAAAGTACATGTGTAGATGTATGCATTTTTGCAGTGAACGTACATATATATATATATACAGTGAAATAGCATTACACGGTTGGTGGTAGTAGTATAGCAATAGTACTTCGCTCAAGTGATTGTGAAAAATATCCTACAAGTTTTCATATCAATTGCATATTCATTATTTCACCTATCCAAGGTAATATCCTGTAGTAATATTGATAATAATATCATAACAATAATGGTTTAGTATCTGGTTGTCATAGACCCTGTACGATGACAGGTCAGACATATAAGAGTGGTGTAGTATATGAGTATTGTATCCCCTATATAGCCACTTATCACCTATTTATAATAATATAAATACACTTATGTATGTATGTATGTACAGAGTTGAATGTATGAATAGTAAGAAGACTATCTTAAGAGACGAATAAGCTACCAATAAGGAAGTGGCCCTGACCTTCTTCAACATTCAAGTGGATGGATTAAAATTTATATAACAGATAGGATACATCAAATACCAATTATATATAGGTATTAATATAGAAATATTCTTGTGCACAGAAAAAGGAATACCCCATATTTTATGAAATAGTTTTTATCGAATGTAAATGAAGCTTTACATGTCCCTGGCTCTGGTTGAATAAACATCATTCTCATCGCTTCCCCTCTACCCCATTTCTCCCTTCTCTGGTGTATGTATGTATACCCACGTAAGGCGCCCACAGTGTTCAGGTATATCCTAAAGCTACCAAAGGTAAAAAAAACCTTAACAAGACAAAATGTTTCCTTTATAAACATTAAGCATTTATGTTGTTGTAGATTTAACTGAAGCTAGCTAGTTTGGTTCCCAGACATTGAATATTACACTGGTTATTACCTTCATTCGTAGTCATTGTAAATAGTGATGTTATATTATAATACTAATATATATTGGCCTACTAAAATAAAAAAACAAAGAGAGAAAGCCTAAAAAGTATATACTTGAAATATTATAATACAATAAGTTATTATTTACAATAATTACTATATAAACATATGCACGTGCACAATATAATTAATTTTGAGCTTGTTTATTTCGAGTTAAATCAATATACATGAATAAGTAGGATTTAGCATAGATAGTTGTAATTTAAGATTATATGACACAAATTCGTACTAAAACATGCAGAATTGTACCTTTATTTAATCTCATTTTTGTATTGGTAAATTAAAATATTTGTTCCGGATTAGTTTTGGCGCCAAAATACAATCTGGAATAGGAAAAAATATGTGTTTTGCTACATCCACAATCCACATGGATTAACAGGTATAAATAAGGTAGTCCAGCTTTCAATATTCATTCATTTACGGGCATTCGTTTTTTGGTTTATATATGTGAGTTATTTGAAGATTGATTTTATTTGGTTTTTTGGGGCTTTTTTCAATTTGTTGTGTTAATTTATGATTTTTATAATATTGGTTATTTCTTCTTTTGATTAAAGGAATTATTTGTGGTGTATTCAATGTTTGTATTATTGGGAATATGTTGGATTGATGACAGTATCTTTCCCCGTCCTACGACTATGACGATACTACTTGTTTTAACAAGCCAATGACCTGACCAACAGTTCTTTTAAACTTTTGTGATATTCAAGATTCTTTTTCTCTTCTGACCTATTTACCACATTCAACAGGTTTCTAGAGGAGTGAGCGAGTATTGTATTCAAATTCTCGAATACAGAAATTCTACGGTTTCTCATAAGGCAAGTTTTTGTGTTATTTTATATCAAATTTGCAATGTATACGTATACAAAGTTTTTTAGAAGGCTCTGAGTGATGCTATTCCTACTTCGCAGTTTCCACTATAGACTTCGGTCAATGCTGGCGAACGACCTTCCTTGGATGTCTGAGCTTTCATAGAGATAATATTACTTTTTTGTAAATGATTTTGAAATACTAACTATTTTATCTCATTACAGGTTTGTTGAGAGGATGATTTTGAGTATTCTCAATAAAGATTTTAAAATAATGTGTTGCTAATGTGTTGCTTAATAATTTTTTTCTTTCAAGTTAATTTTTTTATTTTTGTTATTTAGCATTCTGTATCTCCGGCTGCAGAGAGCATTGCTTGATGCTGCAGATCGGTCATAAAGAAATGCAAGATTTATTCGGTTGTCCAGCATAGTTAGAGATTTCCCTTTATGGGATTTTTCTTGGAGTTAGACCGTATATTCATTTGTTTTTCGGTATTTTTTTATAAAAAAACTTTAGTTTATTTTGGTTGTTTGTTGGTATTTATTGAAGGAAATAATCGAAGTATTTAGGCATTCTGTCTTTCATAGTTAATGCTATTTTATTATTGTTTTTTTTTAGAGTAGCGACATTGGTATTTGACCTCATTTTAGGTTCGTCTGTTCCAGTGAGGCTTTAGTGTAGAGAAATCTTACATTATGATTACTATCCGTTTTATCCCAATATTTTTTATTGAGTCATGTGGGTGGGGAAATTTAAAATAATATTGTGGAAGTTAACTCAAAATATAGTTTTGACCTGCTTTTATTTTGATAATCTAATATCACCTAAAGTGGTTACCGTATATAAATTGTAGTTTCAAAATTAATTTAGATGGCATTATTAGATTTTTTAAGCTATTGTTTTATCGTGGAGTTATTTTTGGTTGGTATTGTTTATCAGTATAATGAAGGTGCTAAATGATGTTATAAAAAACTGCCATTAAAAAAACATGACCAATTTATGCACATTTTGCCTATGATTGTATTTTCGAATTAGTTCTTGTACATGCAAGTAATGTTTAATTTGGGCATCCAGTGCCTTGGTTTACTTGGCTCGTAGTCTAATAGTTTAGTGTTCCCGAGCGGTTACATGATTTATGTTGCCAACCCATTAGTTAGACACGGAAAATAAATACACAACTGTATTTATAACCTAAATATTCCTTTTCTCTTAATGGTGGCAGGCATATTCTTTAAAGTATATATCATAAAAAATTAAACATACGTAAAATATACATTGGCTGCAGTGTTATGGTGGTGACAGTGAATATGAATATAGGTTTCTAAAATGTTTCAAATAGATAATGAAAGTGCACATGTATGTGCTCGTGATTAAATCATAGTGAGGTATTAGCACTCGCAAAACAATTTTTCAGAAGTAAGCTGCATTCCCTATCAGTTTTGCATTACAAACACAATATTGGTAATAGATGCATATACACGACTGTTAATCAATAACCCTTACACCTATATAATATATTGTTAACTATCCATGGTATAGGGATTCGTCAAACCAGTTTTTCAAACAGTACCGCCCTAATTCCGTATCATATTCTCCCGGAAATTAACTGATTTTCATAATTATATATGATTCATAAATGAAAATTTGTGCGTTGGTGATTACTTTCCGTAACTGCACAACAGTACAACAGTATACATAATAAAGATGGTTTACACCATACTAAGTGTTATCCTAGGTCTGTCATCCTCCCCCTCATGGGGTACCTGTATATTGGTGTAAAAAAAGAACAGAAAAGAAAAAGGCCAGATGGTATATGTGTCAGCAGGCATATATATCCTATTGTCTATTTGATGCCCCGTTTGTTTATCCTTTTGGCTTTCATGTTATTCTCTCCCTCTCCCTTTCGCATGTATATATAAAGTATCTGTGAAATACTACTACTCCTAAAACAAAAATAATAGAAAAGAAAGAGTGAAACACATATATTACTATTGATTTCAGTGGGCATTTATATATCAATTTCAACCATAACTACACCAATATCAAAGATGATAAATAATTAGTACTAAAATAATGCCAATCAAAAGGCCAGAATAAATGAGAATAGTTCCAGATGTATAAGTTATAGTATTATAGTTGTAATAGTCAATACGGCATGACTTTATCACTATGATATCATGATTTTCATCCAGTAGCAAAGTTATGTATATATCACGCATACAAAAAAAAAATACCTCATGTACTTGAGTCCAATCCGTCTTAGGCGATGTACGGAAAATGCCAAATCCTTCGTAAAAGTCAACCAGATTTCGCCATGGTCCTTTGTCAAACGCATTACGAACATTACCCTGTGGATTAAGTAGGTTAAGTGTGTATATCACACGATAGTAAGATAGTATGTATGTAGTATAATGGTATGATGGTATAAATGAATGCTCATATATGTAGAGGCATACCAATAAAAGTATAGTACGATCGGTTAAGTATTTATCAAATTCCATGAACAATTAACAACAAAGCATGTTATTTGAGAATAGCGGAGTTGCAAATTCATACCTTTATACCAAAACACACACTGAGTTCAACAATATCAATACCTCTATATTCATACTAACGCAATTCTTATTTCTATACATTCAAATTTATTATTGCAATGCAACTCACACCATATATACAGCTCCATTAACAACCACCACGGGACATTAAGTAATACAGATACAAGTACAGGGATATATACACTTAAACACATTCTCATACTTATAATACATATCAAAGTAATATAAAAAGTTCACACAATAAACATGATCGTATATAACCAATTAATAAGTACTTTTTCTATAATGATTTTATTATATATATATTTTTTACAACATACCTTGTCGTCATGGAGATAGCTCATGCGATGAATTAGAAGGCGCTCATTGGTTGTCAGGTTCACTATGACCTGATAATTCTGCACCAATAACAACACAAAACACCATGAAGTCTGCAACATACTATAGGTAAAGGTCCATGCTACTACAGGCTGTAGACGAATGACATCACTGTATTAGTATATTTCATTTATATCATTAATTTTAACTGGATAAATCTCAATCCTAATTTATACATCCAGTATATATCTTTTATTGTTTATCTTATAATTCAATGCACTGGGTTCATATTGGTTGGTTTATTGTATAACAAACGTTTTTAGTATTATTAAATTATAATGAATATATATCTGCCTATATCCCTAGATGCAAGAGTTGATCATTGCAATAATGATAATAGTAGCCAAATAAAACAATAGAAGCAATATCAATCAGTACAACCACAGTAACCACCCAAAATTTAACTACAACCATAACAATATATATACGCATAGAAAACAATTATCCAATGCCCCGTACACAAATTTACATGTTTATGATACACAAAAATTCACCGCTACATGTATGATACTTTTTCATTTTATTTCCTACCTGTTCATGGAAGTAGTACCAGGTTTGGGGCAGAATAAAATCATCATAGGTACAGATGCTGCGAAGGTCTGTAGGGCGTAGATCATATGGTTATTTTGTATAGTTACTATATAGGAATTAGGCCTTGCAAGGTAGATACATACATGTACACACATATATACACTATGCACGTATTTATTCCCACTATCTAGTTCATCTGCTATATTTAGCCTATCATCTACTGAAAAGACACACATCAAAGATACAAGAACTGCAAATAAAACCAAAATAACACGAGAGAGAAAGAAGTAAATAACACAACATACATAATAGACAAATCTGGAAGTAGGTACAGGCAACCACGATGAGAAAGAAGAGGAAGAGACAGAACTGGCGATGGTTATTAGCTCCTATACAGTTAGCTGCAAAGGGACAGTGATGATCAAACTTGGCCACACAATGGCCACATACTGCACAGTGTTTGGAGCGTAAGGGCTTGCGTAACTGTATAGGAATACAGTTATAGTAAGTAAACCAGTAAACCAAGTACGATTGGCAGCAGTCACATCTATCTGAACCTCTCTTCTTTTATTTAATGCTATTTTATTCTCTTCTTTTTAATTTAATTTGTGTTTTCCTTTTCGTTCCATCTCTCTTTTTATTGATAAGTAATCAAATCAAATCACTATATATAGGCTTCATTGTTTTTCCTATATACAACCCATACTTGACTTTCAAGATACATTAACATACATATAGGCATGGAACACGTGAATACACGTATATGCATAGTTATACAAAACCAGGTACTGAAAGGTATGTGTTATTTTTATACTATGGTGAAAGAGTGTAGCTAAATTGAACGGAGACGGGGAAAGAGAAAATATTGTGATAAATAAACACACCAGGAACAGCACAGCGGATGGCGTGTATAAACTAACAGACAACCTAGGGTGGATTACAGGTAAGGTCTACAGATGCAGGTATGCATATATATATATATTCTTTAAAGCAGATAGATAGGTAAACGTGTATATATGTATACAGATATAGGTGAAGAAATATTCACCACACATGTTGTGCAGAACCTTTCATCAAATTGACCATGCTCAGCCAACTCTATAATGGTCTGTGAAGGAAGATAGAGGTATAAGAGTGTGTATAAGGTAATACATATGTGTAGCGTAGTCGCTACCCACCACACTCATAATACAATGGAAATAAGGGAGAAATAAAAACGGGAGGTGGGGAGAATGTACATAGGAGAAGGAATTATGGGCATATGCATATAGCAGAGATGGAGTATAGGAAATACAATACTAAGCAGAAAGAAATAACGGAGAGAAAACATGCAGGTGATAATAGCGTAAGAGAGAAAGAGAAGAGGAGAGAGGAAAAATACTGCAATGCAACCATTCCTTTCCATCCTCCCCACAACACAACACACCCTTCTCTGTTGGTCGGGTGTCGCAGTAAGAAAGCCTGGGGGAGACTTCCAGGTGAGACGAAAGTAATAAATCATAAGACTAGCACTAGTGAAGAACAACAGTGTCAAATCCAAGCGAAGGAAGGTGACTGTGTGGAGTAATGATATTACGGTTAGTCAGGTCGTGTAGCATAGGGGTTACTTTACGGTGTAGATAGTAGGTATATAGTATAGTATTATATGGCCAAATGTCATGGAGGATGTAAGAGAGGGAGTAAGTAAATCGTTGGCATTTGGTAGCTAGAACCAATAGAAAAACAGTATTATATATGAATCATGATTAGGTTAACAACGTATAAGCATACGTGTTTGTTAGTGTATGTATGCAGGCACAAATATATTATATATACTTTACCATATTATCATACTATCATACTTCATATTCTAAACATATATATATATATATATACGCGTATTTCTATACGCCAACCATACAAGAGCCCATACATACCTCTTAACATCCAGAAGAAATAGACAAATAAAAAGAGAAGACATGATTGGGTGAATATAGAAAATGTGAACGAATTGCGTCTTGCACTCATCCAGAAGGTTCTGCAATTGGTAGAAAGTAAATAGCCAATCCCTTATCGCACTAATCACTATTTAATCAATGCCATTCACCACTACATCTCCATTTACATACTTAGGTAATAAATGGTTTTATTATGGCTTCTTGCATAATCAAATCAAATCAATATATATATTTCTATATGGTATTATTATTAGTACATTTGGTTGGTTAGTTGTTATCTAGATATAACTACCAATCTACTTGTGCTATTGTAACAAGCATATATATAAGTGATTGGTCATACATCAACAGTTATATTACTATTGGTCTTGTTGCAAAGTAAATATCATAAAACAAAACATTATAAACGCAAATATAACGTGCAATAGTATTGACGCACTATGCCAGAGAACGTTTTTCCAGACTTGACTAGTTTTAATACACTCAAATGAGGAATCTATAAAAAGGCTTTAAACAAATAAAATTTCTCATCTACACCTACACCAATGGATTTAATACTTTTAAAATAGCGATAGTCTATCTTGGACAGCTCAACAAAAACTAAAGCATATTAATGAATGGAGGAGAAATTTTTTAAACGAATCAGATAAAATAAAGTAGAGGTGAGACCGAGTGATCAAATGGAATAATAAGAGACCAATACAAATAGGCCACAGTTTTAATATCACAATGAAGTATAAAATTAGAAATCAAAAGTACGTTAAAAGAGAAAAAGAAAGAGAAAAAGATTCAATCAGAATACAAAGATACACAATAAAAATCAAAATATAATCAAATAGGCATAATAACTCACTAGATAATAAAAAATAAAAGTATAATTATATAGATAGAACACTGGAAAATAAAACCAAAAAATAATTATAACAATCAATAAAATTAAAAATACGATTCCATAGGCAGAATAACAACAACTCACTTGATTATATAGCCCGAACCAAACCACACCACACCCATAGCGACAAAGGCTGGCCATCCACTAAGATGTGCCAATACCGTCCCAGAAGTCAATAGAAACACAATAGGCATAATTGCAAGTACCAGTGCCCTGATCCCCTGTAACATTATTGGGTGGTTTCCCCCCGACACCGTATTGATTGGTTATTTACTTGATTGCATTGCAATAATAAACAATGTTGCATACCTTCTAAATAAATAAATAAATGTTGACCCAGGTAATATAATCCAATCTAGACTGGCTTTTACAAACACATATGTATAGTGGAAAGGAATAGAACATAGCCAGAAGCAGGATTAAAAAGGCGTGATTAATTAAAAATTATATATATATATATATACGGGTATAGGTATAAGTCAATACAAGTATGCAATAAAATATGCATCTACCTTGCGTTGAAGCAAAGCACGCAGCCATTTAGGTTGTTGTGATCCGGTTTGCCTTCGCAGGTATTCCACTACTACTGGATAATTCTTCTCCATTGCAACCTCCTCTACATCATGTGATGTGTCAGCATATAACAGCGAAGAGTGAATAACGTGGGTACGTATGTGGGTATGCGCATGTGTATGTGTATGCGTATATATATATATATATGTATGTATATGTATGTGTATGTATATGTGTAGATAGGTATGTGTATGTATATGTGTAAGCATAATAATAAGGACAGAATGAAGACACAAGTAACAAGTTATACCTGGGGTCTGGCCCATGGCATTCTTAAGGTCTAATCTAGCTCCATGTGCCACTAGTTCTTCCAGTGTTACCATGTTGTTGTTACCCGCCGCCCAATGAGCAGCTGATTATGTCACAGCAACAGATAGATTAGTATTGGGTACACATTGGGTGGTGGTAGGCTGGGATAGAGGTCAGACGCACCACTCCATATAGCAAGAGATGTGTATATGTATGTGTATGTGTATACATGGTATGATAGGTTTTATGCCCTAATGACAATAGGGTTGTTAAAAAAGGTAGGTAGAGGAGAGGTACTTCGAGAATCAAGATATGAATAGAGCAAAATTAGAATGAGTATATAGAGAAAGCGGAGCATATATATGTGCGTGTACATGATGGCTTATGTATAACTATTTTATGTTATATATATTATATATGTATGGGCAGCAAATACACCACCCCATTTACCTCACCTGTATTCATCACAGCATCCTGCAGGTTAATAGAGGCCTTCATACTTAGTAAAATTCGCACTGAGTCAGAATAGAACACACGAAAGGATGCCCACATCAAAGGGGTTCTCCCGACACTATGATATGTGGCCAATTAGAATACACTATAATATAACACATACTATGACTTCATCTATCCGCCTATTTCTCTATCTATCTATCTATAGAATAGTACATTAAAACCGGTATCTATGGAGGTATCGATGGAAAATACTGCGCTATAGATACTTAGAGAGATACAGACGTGAACGTGTATGCATATATGTATGCATAGGTCGAGGAAATAGAATGCAGTATGAACTATTACTAATATTATTGCTTTTACTACTAGTAGTACTATTCCTATTACCATTACTATGACTATTACTAGTACTTACATATCTACAGAGTCAGGATCCACTCCCTTGGCCATGAGGTAGGCGGAGATATAGGTGTGACCAAACTGCAAAAGAGGTTAATTATC
>NAOQ01000171.1:1555-17054 GCA_002751075.1 Ichthyophonus hoferi | reverse complement strand
AAAAACCAAGGAAGGTATAAGATCTAATCACATTCGGTTAATCATCCTATCACTACACTGTATTAAAAACTAAGAAAGGTATAATATCCAATCACACTCGGTTAATCATCCTATCACTCAATCACATATCTATTTATAGAAGACTATCTTAATGCTGCTATTAATTGGCTAGTTAGTATTGTGTGAGGTTGGATGGAAATAAGCAATATATAGCAATATAGAGTGAGATGGAATATGGTATAACGTACTGAATACTTGAGAGGGCCACTATATACATATAACATGTAAATATGCTTACGTACACTATGTAACACTATACACAAACTCGATATATCCACTTACCTGAGCAGAGAGATGAAGACTATTAAACCCCTGTGTATCTTTAATACTAGGATCAGCCCCTGCCTTCATTAGCAGAATAATCATTTCAAGAAACCCCTGTACGTGATGGACCAATAGGAGGGGGTACGTGTCACGTCAAACACACACACACATATATATATATACCATAATACATGGGTTTATAAAGCACATGGTTGCATGTATGTAACGGGTATATACCCCACCATAGCAGTCCAGATCTCTTAAGAAAGGTATGGTCACACGCGCAAACACGCAATCGCGTCATTAACTAATCAGAACTGTCTGTGTTTATATTCATTAAAAATCATGCATTCACAATCAGCAGCTTATGGGTCATGTACACATGTGAGCCTATCAATGAATTACCGTATAATTATAAAATCTAACTCTTAATATGGTCCGTGCAGGGATATGTAATCAAATTTCATTGGCTGACGCTGTCAACTAGTTATCATTTATGAATACATATACTTTAAAATAATATATTATAACGAACCACTCATTCGTACCTTGTACAACATTTATAAATATTAAATAATTAAAATAGAAGAGTGATGTAACCAGAAAATCAAACCGGTTCTAAGTCCACACCAATCAAATCTCTGCACCATAATCAAAACAGATACGTAGCCAATAATCAACTACTAACCTGACGGACAGCCCACTGCAGACTGGTGGATTTCAGGTGGCCTCCTAATGTGTCCACGTGAGCCCCCTTAGCGAGGAGAAATCTGTAAGAAGTGAGCATTAATGGCAGTGTGATTGGAGGGCACTAAGCATGAATACATATTAACTAGTAACCCTATAGGCTTATTGGTTAATATAAAAGGAAAAGAAAGAGAAAAAGATATAGAGACAGAAGAGAATGATGTAGAGACTAAGTTACTATGTTGATATCTGAAAATCAAACAAGAGTAAGGAAGGATAGAGGAGAAGAAGACAAATGCATATAAGAGGAACTACATATGATATAATAGCTCAAGGGTCAAAGGATATATGGATATACCAGTCAAAGCTTATGTATGTGTGTTATAATATGCTATATGCTATAGGGTATATGTATTATAAAGATGCATCAAGTCTCGAGATCACAAGATAAGACCAACAAAGCAGTATATATATATATATATGTGTAAATATTGCCCACCTTGCTATTTCTATCCTGTTATTGATGGCAGCCCAGTGAAGTAAGGTGACATCTTCATGGTCAGGTGTGTTCACGTCAAACCCCTCCTCATTCACAAACCAATGAACACGATCAAGAAGACCTCGTTGCACTGCCTACAATAACATAGGTTCAGTACCAATGCAGATAGGTATTAGCAGTAGAGATTAGATATTGAGTGTGCCGATTGAGAAGAAAGAGTATAAAGAGAAAGGGTATAAGAGAAGAGGTATTATAGAGAAAGATATTGTAAGGCTGGGCAAGTCTATGAAACATGAACAGGAGCTAAAACATAACAGAGAGAAAATGGAGAACCGCCAATTTCTTTATGTTCCGTTAAAACTACCATAACACAACATCATAACATTAATTAAGCTAAAGCGACAATGAACTAAATGATATAGATAAAGCAAGCTAAGCAAAGATAAATAGGATGTGTTGTATAAATGTATGGTTAGCAGGACAAGTCTTTCAGGCCCAACCCATGCCGAGAGAGTATAACAGAATCAATAATATAATAATAACAGCTTGATAATAGTAGTATTACCCCAACTATATCAACTTTCTCCAAACATTCATTTCGTTCAGAAATGGTTTCAAGTGATATACTGTTGTGGTTGGCGAGGCAATGCTCCTCCTCTTCGCCGACACCATGACTGTGGCCGCCATACCCCAGGCTCATGATTTAGGCACGCAAGGGACTTGGAACGTGGTGTTCAGACTAATAAATAGATAAAAATCTAAAAGAGGAACCAGAAAAGGTACAAGAGGAATAAAATTAATAGTAAATAATATATTATTATATCTATATATAATAAATAAACAATACTAACTCAAAGGATAGTTAACCTGCACTAACTTAAACTAAATATGTTAATAGGACCAAATTGAACCGTTCACTAATACAATCCTAATAACCAATCACATAGTGACTATGTTTCGATATCGGCTTGCTATTGCAGGTTATAACATGATAAAACATAGCATTTTATTTGACTCATTCTTGCTTGATAATTAGTTGTCATTATTGATTATTAGACTTTCAACTATTATTAATATTTTTACTAAGACGAATAACATTTAAACAGTATTAAAATAACGATATATTTTTATTATTAATATTAAAACAAATGTAAATCTTATTAAGTATATTAAATGTTAAACACATTTACAAATAAAACAGATATCATATTAATTAGAAGGATTAACATTGTACTGGATAAGACGAAATGATGTGATTGGCTAGGGTGTTCTTGGCGGTTAGTGGATAATTTGATATCATTTGATCTGAAATCTCAGGGTGATGTGATGTACGTGAACAACATATTAGGTTGCTATGCTTTTATTATCTATTTTATAGTCCAATACATCATCGAAACCCAAAACAAATACCCGTTGATATATTCATAAAATTTAAATTTTATATCTTTATTTCTTTTAATATATTTTTATATATGTTCATTATAATTAAACAGATTTATAAGTCTAAAATACAATTATTTTGAAGGTTTAGAGCAAGGTTGATTGTATCTAACAGCAATAAAAATAATATATTGGTATGCAGAAATAAGCAAATTACAATACTCGACAATTTAATGGTTTCTAAATGATGCGTTAGTAGCTAATCAGAATACAATAGCTAATGTAAACCACCATGTCACTTTTAAATGTCTAAGCCAGCAAATAATATATTAGCGTTAAAATACTTTACAATAATATCATTCACGAATTAACCGTAACTATTGTTTTGTGTGCTATTTTTTTTTCTCAGTTTGGCTCGCCAAGGAAAAAAAAAGTGGAAACGAAACATCGAAATTATAGAACATTGTTATAGGGATTTATTATAAACTATTAAGGATCAATTTTTTAAACATGGCCGACCGTGAGGATCATGTATACCGTGCTAAGCTTGCTGAGCAGGCCGAGCGTTACGATGGTGGGTTGATGTTGGTAAAAGTGAAAATTAATATTTTAGAAAAAACTTTAATTTTTTTTTAATATATATATATCGAACTATTTTAAGATTATAGCACTGCATCCTTTACATCAGGATGTATATCGACTGGAATCCACGTTAGTATCTTTAAAATGGGTATTCCATGTTAAAAAAAATTCTTGCAGGGTGATAAATTTAAGGCTTCCATTAAGTTTCATGGGAAAACAAAATGTTCAATGAGGGAGTAAGTACATGTTTAGACCTAGGTCATGGTCAAGTTGTTGTTTTTATTCATTATCAGCTTTGCCAATCGCTGTTGGTATATATATATATAAGTTGGTAACGTTTCTCTTTTTGATCTTCGTAGTTGGCCCTGACAGTTATGCACTCTTTTTAACCTGTTGGCATGTTAAGAATTCTTATTTGTTTAATAATATTACAATTTCTTTGATGTATGTAATACTTTTGTACGTGTTGCGCACACTGTCTTTACACCACTTCAATTCTTAACTTATTTTATTATTATTAAAAGCAGACTACTATTTTTTAACTGGGCATCTTTTTTTCCTGTAGCATTTCTTGTTTGTCTTCTGCATTGTTCATAGTAACCCTACTTTTGGCATTCTTTCTTCTTAAAATTTTATTTCTCTTAGTTAAGAAAGGAAAGAGAAAGCAAGCATTTTATTTGTGGGCATTCACGCCCTCTTTTACATACCTTTATATATGTCGAGTTTATTACAAGAGGATTCTGTTTCTCCGTAGTCATTTTGTGTTTGTCTTTAGTCAGGTCTTTTATTTTTATTTACGGGAAGAGCTATGGTTTTATGTTTTGGTTTTGGGCGAGTAAGCATAGCCACATTGTTTTAAATATTGTGTGAATCACCTTTAGTTCATTACATGCTTAATATATTTTATTGCTATTATGTAATAGCTCCTGCTATATATACTCAAGCCCACATAACAGTTGACTATTGTCCAATATGATATGCATCACGGCAAGTACTAAAATTGAATGAATTCAGCAATATTTTTATTATGGAGTTTAGAAAATATAAATTTCCGTTGGTACTCAAAACCTATTATAACCTTTACATTATTTTTTTGTAGTTATAGTAGTATTAGTTCACTGGGTTTATTTTTTAAAACAATGGTGTCGAGTTTCTTAATCTAATTGTAGCACATTATATATCAGAAATGGTGAAGGCCATGAAAGCCGTAGCTGCTCTTAACCTTGAGCTCACTGTTGAGGAGCGTAACCTCCTCTCTGTTGCTTACAAGAATGTTATTGGTGCTCGCCGTGCCTCTTGGCGCATTATCTCTTCCATCGAGCAGAAGGAAGAGAGCAAAGGTAACGAGAAGAAGCTTGCCATCATTAAGGAGTACCGTGCTATTATTGAGGCCGAGCTCAAGACCACCTGCACAGGTATGTTAGCTCTTTGTATATAAAAGGTTGGGCTTTTATTCTCCCGGTTTTTATCACTGGGAATATGTAATGCTATTATTCACTCAGGACATTATGTATTATATTAGACGTGCCTACGGCTTATGAATAGCCAACTAGGAGAATTGCAGTACTTGCACAAACATTTCACTTCTTTACTTCAAGGTACAGGTTCTAAACTGTAAATCAAAACTTATACGTACAGACGTGATGGAGGTCCTTGACCAGCACTTGATCCCTAACGCTAGCACTGGTGAGTCCAAGGTGTTCTACTACAAGATGAAGGGTGACTACCACCGTTACACTGCCGAGTTCGCTACTGGAGTTTGCTGCAAGGACGCCGCTGAGGAGTCTCAGGTGGCCTACAAGAGTGCCTCTGGTAAGGATAATAACAGTGGTATATTAGCATAGTAATAGATGTGTATGTACACAATACACATGGTGTGAAGTAGAGGCTGGGTGCTGAACGTACTTAGTGTTTTGTATTTATGTAGATATAATACTTATCCCTCTACGAATTAATAGTTGGATTATTCCAGGTGGTTATCTTGACATGGCTCTTTTTGTTTATGAGCTCTTTGTGCATTTATATACGTCTATGATGCGCTTAATCATCTTGGCCGATTTAAACAAGACAGTCCAGCCAAAAAAACATGGAGTATATAGTGATATTTCTGTTGCAACATATACATATACTTACGAGGCATCCTTCTGCTTCCTCTTTCTTTGTCAGACATTGCTACCACTGAGCTCCCACCCACCCATCCCATTCGTCTTGGTCTGGCTTTGAACTTCTCTGTGTTCTACTACGAGATTCTGAACTCTCCCGACCGTGCCTGCCGTCTTGCCAAGCAGGTCAGTTGCACATCACATTAATACTAATGCATACATTTGAAGCGCCATAGAGTTGTAGTTTCCCTGATGAGAATTATCAAATATTTCAGGGTAGGGTGTAATTCTTTGTAGTTTGCTTTTCCTTATATTTCTTTTTAAGACTAGTTAGTTTTGCCAGGCTCTGTATAAACCAAGTTCAATGCCTCGTTTGTGTTAAGTGCGTGCGAGATATTTGGGTATCTCGACATTATCGTTAATTAAAAGGGATATTAGTAATTGTAACGGAGTGGTTTACTATCTATATACTACGTAGCTAGCTGTCTACATGGAGTTATTACGTCATATCACATTCATAACATATATGTGCAGCCGTTTCAATATGCTAATCTATAATTTATTTCCGATGCAGGCTTTCGATGATGCCATTGCTGAGTTGGATACATTGAAGGAGGAGGACTACAAGGACAGCACGCTCATCATGCAGCTCCTCAGGGATAACCTCACTCTCTGGACCTCGGATATTCAAGGCATGTTTTTAATTCATTTTTTCCTATTATTTTTTTCGACTTTGATTCGATAACCCTTCTAGTTTGTTTATTTAGGCTTAGGTACCAATTAATAATGTAATGTTTCTGTTTCAAATAGGAAAGACGCGAAGTGATTATAGAACAATGATACTTTACCAGATGTGGACAATTCTGTATATTTTAATGTATATTTCTGTTATAGTGGTTTTATTACCCACACTTCTCTCATACTATGAATAACATAATAACATGCATATTGTACCTTCACAGCCAACGAGGAGAAGGACACCGAGGACAAGAACGAGAAGGCCTGAACCAGTTTTTTCAATATTTCAGTCGAAATGATGTCATATAGATGTGCTTGTTCTCCTTGTCAAGTCGGAGCTTGTAGCTCCAAGGATACCGGAAAATGTGCCTTTGTGTTAAATACAGGTTTACTTGCATATATTGGTTAACTGACAATTATTTATACATCATCACTTTCACCCAAAACCTGCCTGGCAAATATGCACCTTAATTATGTTAAATGTAGTGAGAGACATAGTATCTAGTATCCAACTAAATGCATTTCTGACAAATCATCGATTCTGGCCTAAAGTGAATGAATCAATAATGCTTTAAGTAAATTATGACAGAATCGGTTTAGTGGGGAGGGAGGGGGAGGTAAAAAAAATATTGGTATATTTTCCTTTTACTTGGTTTTAAAGGAAAAGATGATGCAGGGATCAGTTAGAATGATCTGGTATTAAAATATGAGATGAGAATTCTTGGTTTACTATGTAAAATTCAAACTACATATGACGATGAGTATATGCATACCACTGTATGTATGCCCGTGTGCGATAGAGGACATGTTGCTACAAGTCCTCCACGAGCTGGGTAGACATACAGAATTAATATAGCATTACAATATTTAGGTCCTGTGATGTAATTATAGTCGGAGTTGATGGATACTGATTCATTGTAAGCATAAGTGAAAATCCAGTATTCTTGGCTTTGCTAAGCGACCACTCCATAAATTTAGAAATAAGTCCAGCATTTAAATGCTAATCTTGATGTACGTTCATATATATGCCAATATGAAGATGGTTGTGGTCTTGCCATCAATTGTTTTACAAAAACAAATTTAACTTTCAAGAGTTGCCTAGGACTATGATGTATATAGCATACTTGGTTACTAAGCCACCAAAATTATATAGGTTGTAGTAGACCATATGCCGAACATGTCTATCTATATGTGTAATGGTTGAGCATAATCCTTTAATATATGCTAGGTTATTAATTAGACTAAATATGGTATATAAAATCTTATCAATATAATAATGGTCTCGGTCTGATAAAATGATAACACGGGATTCTTCAATGAGACGTAATAAAGATCATTATTATTATTTTAATTTTCTTCTTACAATCCTTGGTTGCTGTCTGTCCAAGATAGATGAGATAATAGTAACTCGGGCTGAAATCGACATAATTGAGTGCTGGAATCCTTACGTTTGAGAGGATAAACGACTAATTTTTAAATATTTATCAAGCAGACAATACTGGCTGAACCACTCAGCCATAACAAGTTAATATTTATACTGATATAATACAATAGTACATTATATTGCCACCGGGGTATTGTAAGTAATGTACTCCTAAGTGATATTTACACGACCACTATACAATTGATTTATCTTGCTATGCTGCAAGCTATCCGTACACTACCGATAGGCTTCCTCATAATAGAGAACCTTTCTACTGCCATCCGAATATAGTTTGATATATATATACATTGATTTTAGAATTTCATTGAGACTATATCACGATGTGATTGGGGGACTACATGAGTGTAGCTATCGCCTTCAGGAAATCACGATCAAATACCGATCCCGAGAATCGGTCAGACACACTAGCCCTTGCAGCTTTTTGCATTTGCAGCCTGTCATCGTCGGTCATATCTGATGAGGATGTATGTATATGTGTGAATTGAGTCTCATTCTAGCATACCAAAACATGTAACTAAAATTAAAAATTAAAAATACAATAGGTCAGATAAAAAGTGCCACACAATAATAATATGTATCAGGCAGTATTAAGCAGACATGCATGCATCTATGTTTTTTATCTGTGGCGACCACTGTGATATATCGCTTAAATATACAAAATCCCAATCAGCTAATTACAATTGCTATTTTCCCCATCTAAGATGATGGCAGGGCACTTGTAAACCAATGATTAACGAGAATCTAACTTAACTGGCAAGGTTATAAACATAACAGAATAAAAGCAATCAGATCCATTAATAGAAAGAAAAATGCATGTAAGGAGTGATCTAACAGTATCTGGTCGGAATGATTAATATATAATGTCTGATCGTGATTAGCTAATACTTGAAATAACTCGATTGCTTATTTTAATGCATTATAATCGATCAACTAATTACTAATTAAACTTATTATGTATCATACCAGATACCCAATCAGCAATGCGACTAACCGCACCCTCGATCACCCCTTCTCTCTGTTTGTTCTGATTATCCGACCATATATAATCTCTTGGTAATTTGTATTGTGTCCTACAATAACACCTCAAGCAACAACAACAGGTTGCTAGGGTCAACCCTACCATGGTAGAGGGGCAGGAAGAGCAATAATATTTGCTTAGATGCATACGCAGATAAAAATAACAAACCAACCAACCACATCATATTGAGAGGTACATACCAACAAGAATGGTTTTGAGCTTCTCAGCATATTCCATAGCAGTAGTAGCCCGATAACCTGTCACGAAAATACGGTTACCTCCTACTTCCAGGCAAATACTTCATTAAGGACGAGTAGAAACAAAGTCATATGTACGTATTTGATTGATATAGCAGACAATATATATGTATATGTATGTATACGTATATGTATGTTGTGAGACGTACGTAAACAGATTGAGCCACTGCATATATATATATATGCAAATGTACTATTATAAGAATATACTACTATACTATTATACTACCACTTACCTGTACGCATGCCATTGTAATCGTCCAGTACTATATCAGCCTTGGGTCCTCCCGAGTTGTGACTAAGTGGAATAGCCCCTAAAAACAAAAAACTAATGGTTATGATAATGCTTATCTATCTGTTACCAAGGAATCTAAACTACTTTACTATCATCCAACTCTCTATGAGTTACAAGCATAGAGTTGTATATGGTAAGTATATGTAAAAAGGATAATAAGAAAGAGTGGTATAAGTAGGAATAGAGTGTAATAGTGCGTGTAACGGAAAAAGAAAAAATCTAGTCAAGAGTCTGGTATGTATGAGAGCCGATTAGTTTAAACAAAATTATACAGATATTCATACGCAACTACATTCTCGCACAGTCTTAGAGGATGCCAGTATACTTGAAAGAGAAGAAATGTTATAATCACTACGATATGTACATATATATATACTAAATACTATACTAAATACTATACTAATATACTATATATATAGGATGACTCGCATACCTGCCGCCATATACTCCACAATACCAATACCAAAGTGTTCGTTCCACATGGTATGTAGCCCTACAACTGATGATGATAGGTGCTGACTAAGCTCGGCATACGTGATCTATATGGATTCCCATTGGTTGGCAACCCACATAACATCATTTGAAATGAAAAATATAAAAAGAAATGGCATACAGATAGAAGTAATAAATATCCGGGCCAATCTAAATTATCTCTTAAAATCTTGACAATTTTCACACCTTAGCTTACAAATAGGAAGACAGAAAGCATGTGCAAAAATTAACTCAATGAAGTGGACCTAATATTACTTTACAAACAACGTACTCCAAAAAGAAATACCATAGAGAAAAAACATAAGTGGCAAGTCAAAAGAAAAGACAACCAAAGAGATAGAACAACAAAATGATAAAGAATAATCATAAAAAAAAACAGAGAGAATAGAAGGAGAAAGGGGTAAATACCACAATATATAATAATAGTAAGTATAACAGTAAAAAAGGGAATGGTAATGGTAATAGCCATGAAAAGACATAACATATCCTTAGCTGAACATGATACAATGACTATATATATATCTCTAAAAATAAGTACAGGTAGAAAGAAAGGAAGAGGGAGAGAAGAAGAAGGTAATATACATTCGTCTTGAAATGAACGATGTCTTCAAGGCCCAGATCGTGCGCCTCTTTCTTCAGGGCCCTCACTCTTTTCTCATCCTCTACAGAGAGTGTATAGGCAGTGTTACTTTATGTATGTATGTATGTATGTATGTGCGTAGGTATATATATATATATAATAGTATATGTGGCTAAAGATACAGGTATATATTATATATATACGTCAGTGGGTGGGCAGGATGTACGTACCTTTGTCTCTGCAACCGCCTACCAAGTAGAGGGAGGTGCTAGCTCTCTGCTCGGGGCAAAGATCAAGAAACTGCTTGAGAGCGTGTAGCTGTAGGATGGCATGGTCAGACACCATATATATCCATACACCTATATATAGACAGAACCAACTACACATAAACCCATACGCCCACACCATATATGCATGCGTAGTATAGTATTACTTGTAAACTGTGGTCCTTCTCCGGGCGGAACTGGGCGACGGAAACAATTTTTCCCTTCTGACGTTCGGTAGTTAGGGGAAGCCTTTGGAAGCCCTCAGTGTCACAGGGTGGATATACAACCACTATAGAAGTGTTCAGAAGGTAGAGAAGGTGGAGAAGGTAAAGGATGACAACCAAGTAGAAAGAATTAGAGGAAGAGAAAAAAGAAAACAATAAGAAGCATAAGAAAATGAATTTATTAGACGGGAAGGAGATTATAGAAACCCAACATTCGTGGACACAACGGGAGGGGAAAGTGGTGGCAGATAATAGCTTGGCATATTAAAGGATATATATCTAGCTATATATGCTACACAACTCATGTTGTTAATGCCATAGATAGAATAGTCATTAATAGCTGGATTGTCATTTTCATTTTTGGTATTTGGATATATATAGGCACTAGCCGCGTGTGCTTTTAACCTATTGGCCTGCAGTATAGTTGGCCAATAGAAAGAAAACTAGATAAGGGTTTAGTATATATACCAATATATTTTGTGGTTACTGTATTACATATGCAATCGAATATCAAAGTTCTAGGGATCGGTAGTAAATTTTAATAGCCAAAAACGTAAGAAGCATAAGATTTATACAATGCTTATGTTAGTTGTGAAATAATTAACATTAACGGACAAGTCCTTATATTAGTAGAAACAGTAAGCGAAGGGTATACTATAATACTATACCATGCAATATAATACAAGATAATACAAGACAATACAATATGATACCATATAAGACAATATAATACAATATATTATAATACAATACAATACAATACAATACAATATATCACAGCATAACTCAGCCTGCCACACCTGTCCTACGGGGTATTCCCCATATAGTAATGACGTTCTTATAGGTCCACGTGGAGTTAACCATCACAGTCTGAGCACACGAGCCTACCTGACGATATAACCAGGCAAATACCCTATATATGATTGGGTTATGGGTTACCATGGTGATGGCTACGCAGGAATACATATATAAATTCAACCATATGAGAAGATGTATATGTGTACCTATGTAAGAACGCATGATAGTATGATAGTATGACACTATGCATCTGTACATGCATATGCATGTATATATCTTCATAGGTAAGTAGAACGCACTCATATCTCACTACATGTATATATATAGATGTACAGGGATAGAAGTCATGCACAATCACGCCCATCTAATCTATGATGATGATTGGTTAGGCAGAATAAAAAATCTCACATGGTTGTCAAGGTAGCCTATATGTATCACTTCTAATAGCCAATAAAATAGAATCTCTGTTAGAGATCGTAGGATTGTAGATGCCGGTTACTATATTTAGGAATATATCTCATATTGTAATTTAAATATCTCAACAAACCATCAAGACAATAAACACACTATACACTACACATATACAAAAGTAACAATTAACAATGAAAAAAAATTCATAATAGAAAAACACCAAAGGCCGTTATAAATACATCATACAAACAAGAAACAAGAAACAAGAAACATACAATCACAAGGATTAAAACTTAAATTATAGAGAATAAATAAACATACATGCATCTACTCACTTATAGTACGCTAGTTTCCCTGAGCTAAGTACCACACTGCGAGAAATGGCATCTCTGTTGTTGTATGTGGCACGTCTTTCCATTACTCTACCCAACATGTCTGTACTGTAACAGCCGCCCCTCTATCTGTTAATACTATATCTTGTAGGCTTCTTTTAATACTTAATATATATAGTGTGGTATATAGTATAATATAGTAAAGTAGAATGCAATATAATATAATAGAGCATAACAATACATAATATAATCTAATATATCTTGTGGGCTTCTTTTACTACTTACTATATAGTGCAATATAGTATAGTATAGTATAGTATAGTATAGTATAATAAAAGATAGTACAATAAAATAAAATGAAAGACAAGACAATACAGCACAATACAATATATATGACACAATAGAGCATAACAATACACAATCTAATCTAATACACTATAATATACACTATAATATAATACCATACAACCCAATATAGGATCATCCCCAATGCCCTAGTTCTACCTAATCTACCTACCTACCTGATAGTGGGGTAGTGCACATAGCAACCAACACGGCAACCACCCAGATATTTGAAGAGAGGGTAGGTAAAGGCATAGCCCATAGTGTCCAGATAAACATCAGGAACGACCGTACAAAGGGCCTCCCATCCCAAAAACATAGAGCCTAGGCTTTGGCCCAGTAGGGTCAACACCTGTCACCTCCCCTACATTATCACTCGTGACAACCATATCATTCCTGTTGGCGTTGCTATGATGATATATATTTGTTTTTTCAAGATAGCTGTGGTTGTACACAGTATAGTTGTCCATATACATATAGAGCGGATGACAATGAAGAATAGGGGGTATAGACAAGATAGGATTATATATACTAAGGAAAATCCTTGATATTATTGGTAATAGTGGTAGTCATGGTAACTAAAAATAGTAGTAGTAGGAGGAGAATCATTAACTGAGAAAAACATATATTAAGAGACAGATCGTAACATGTATAGTATAAATAATAATAGAAAAAAAAAAAAGAAAAAAAAAAGCAAAAGAACAAAAGAAAGAAAACGAAATAATAATATCAAGAGATTAACAGAACAAACATGACGGCCCAAAAAAGTAGAAACTAGTCTATTCTATTCTGTCTAAATAAAACTTTATTAACTAAAACGACTTCTCGCTTATCACTGATCTGAGGTTACTGAATGTGGTGGGTTGGCCTAGTCACTACAGTATTATGATACTTCTTATAGTGCATTTTTGTTCAAGTTTTTGTTTAACCCTACAAAAGCTTTTCGTCTAATGTTATGTCAGGACTGATATTTGACTTATAAACAATTACTTACTCTCCAAGCACCTATATCTTTAAGCAATGTAAAAACATGAACAATACAATACAATTATTTTTTCAATTATTATCTATACAAGTCGATATCCATGTATATCTTGATAAGTGTTTTGCTCAACATGAATGATGATAAAAAATAAAATAATATATATATATATATAAAGAGACAAAGGTCCTACCTTGTAGCGAGAAGCCTCTACCCAGTATCTACTCTTTAAAAACACAAATTCTACAGGGCGGCTGGGTGCCACGTCAAAAGCTTTCTTCGCCTTACTAAGAATATCTTTCCCACTAACCCCTTCATCTCCTGTGTAGATTACACAACGTGCGTGTGGGTACTGGTTTTGTAATGCACGCACTGCACACCATAGAACCTGGGAATGGGTTATAGTATGTGGTGTGAGTGTAGTAATAGCAATGGGAGTAATTTTACACCATAGTTCTAATTGTTATAGTCCGCTATTAATAAGTAAGTCAAAAAAACACAACAGGATGTGAACCAGTTTAAAATTGAAAAATATGTCGTGAATAGAAACTAGACAGAAAAAGGAGTATCTATCTACCTATATATATATATACTTATATACCATACCCTTTCTCCTCCACCTCCAGCATTGCAATAAGGATGGAAAAAGGCAACCAGAACATCATCTGGATTCTCCAAAATGCGTTTCTTTTTGGCAGCCTGAAACTTTTGGTATACTACAAGTTACATGGAAATTGTAAGTATATACAAGCATGTACATGTTAAAAAAATTATGCTGTCTGCTTGTACATGAGAATCTTTGGTGTGTGTGTGTGTATTTTTGTACAATCTGCTCATATAAACGTTAGTTCTGGACTCTTCTACACTCCTTTCCATTTGTGAACATGCAAGGCAAAATATTAAAAGTAAACCAAAAAAAATGCTGAAGGTGTAAAAACACAGAGTTGGGATAACATGAAGAGGAATCCGAAGTGTGGTAGGGGGGAAAAGGGTTCGGTTTTGTGCCAGTTCTATTATCTCTCTCTCTCTCACTCTACCACTCAGAACATATATGTTTTTCATACATAATAAAAAGTTAACAGAGAAATGGCAATGTGTTTGTCAAATAAAAGATGAAACGTAGTCTGAACAAAACTTGTAAACCATTATTCATCTTAAGTACCATAGAAGTTATAGTAATATAATATTATAATATAAACGCAATACCTTTGATCACATAAAAGCAAGCCAACAGTACTAGTACCACTATTGTGATTACTAGCCCTTGGAAACCGCAACAAAGATTCATGTTTAACTGTACATATACATATATATAAATATATATGTATATGTCTGTATATATATTGTACTATAAATCACCGCAAAGCACCATCTATTCACTAAATAAGTATACAGAGGTATGTTTCTCTTTACCTACAATTCTAATTTGCCACTGGAATATCCCATCCTTTTTTATCTTTCTTTAAGTTATCTCATGAATATTTGAAGATACTAATATTTATTGGCTAAAGTTTACAATTTGGTGTGCAAGTTTGGATAATATGTTTGTATGGTGTATGGGGATATTGTGTAGATTAATATAATCTAGGGAGTCCTAGTGGTTTGACGAGTGATTGGCGATTACCTAGTGAGTAAATGTCGATTGTGGTATTATATTGGTAGCTAAATACTGTTCAAAGTGATCTATTGGAGGTTGACATATAAATAATTTCAAATTAACTAGCGATTAACACTGATTGCAAGGAA
>NAOQ01000170.1:102955-122033 GCA_002751075.1 Ichthyophonus hoferi | reverse complement strand
AATAATAATAATAATAATAATAATAATAATAATAATAATAATAATAATAATAATAATAATTTTTGTTTATTTTTTTAATAAAAATAAACAAAAATTAAAAGTATAGACCAATCATTTGCATAATAGTTAATAATAGTCACTAATTAAACCCCCGATCTTTTAACTCCATATTGGTTAAATCTTTCATAATGTCATATGATCAGGCGTCTACGCATATTTATCTATTAATCATTTTAATAAACACAACACGATTGGATTATACAATCTATTAGTTACGTTATTGGTTTGTAAGATATCCAATAGGCTGTCTGTCTCAGTGATGCTCCTGAAGTCACCTGCATGACAATAAGCCTAGGCTGTAGTCCTATTAAATACCTAAGACTACATATAATTGGTTAGGTACAATATTAAAACTAACTAGGAATGTAAGAACTCTCGTCAGAAATAATAAATGCCCGATGTACTAAAATATAAATATTTTTTTGTAATCCCTTACATCCGTTACTGCTAATTTTAAAAATAATATGATAGGTAAAATAATAAACCTAACTAAGAATGCAAGTATATTCATCAGTAATAATAAATGCAGTAACTAATGTCCTAAAATAATAGTATACTTATGTAATGCCTTATTCCTTGCATCCGTTATAGTTTAAATACAGTATTCGTTGCCCATTGAAGTCTAATCTATAGTATTGGAAATGCGTTGATCAATCAACTATCCAACCTTACCATATACAAACAGGATCGTTGTAGTCCTAAAGTAGTGGATTTTGTTTTATGAAGAGACTGGATAAATATTGTAGCTTGAACGAAAGGTTACTCAGTCCATTTGTTCCTTAATACATATTCTGCATTTTAATAGAAAACCCGTTAATAATTGTGTTGTCATGTCTACAAAATAGATATTATGGCCTGACTCTCAAGTTACATCTCACAATGATAGGAAGGTGTATGTCCAATATGTAAACCAAAGCACACAGATTCATTACACAACTCACCAATAATAATATGAAACAACTTTCTAAACCCGTATGACTCTTGAGGTGTATGTGAGGCGCTCGACTCCTCTGCGAAACACCAAACCTCTCCTACCTACATAAGAAAATCCGAAGCCATCAGAAATATCTAAATCATCTGGTGACAAATCCATTCACAAATATAAAACTCCGTTAGCATAACTG
The DNA here is from genome assembly GCA_002751075.1 of Ichthyophonus hoferi. Classification (NCBI taxonomy): domain Eukaryota; class Ichthyosporea; order Ichthyophonida; family Ichthyophonidae; genus Ichthyophonus; species Ichthyophonus hoferi. The sequence continues at coordinate 120,849 of NAOQ01000170.1, read as the reverse complement.
TAGGAAAAAGGTAGTATTGATATTATCCAGCTCCATTTGATTTTCATCAGGTAAGTAAGTAGTCAAAGCCTTTTTAAACTCAGCTTGGAGTCCAAGCTTCTTCACTGAATTGATTAAACAAACATACTATCAAAGTGCTATACCGATTTTGGTTTCAACAAAAACCATTGCCATTATTCACGTGGTATAGATATGATGTTATTGAGTAGCTCATTGTGACTCAGGTTAACTGATAACTGATATAAATTAAAACGCGTCTAATAATGGCCTGGGATGTTTTGCTCTCCCTTTTTCCTACCATGAGATATGGGCTACAATCAACCCTTTAGACTAAAACAAGTGAAGGTGTAAATCCCAAGTTGTATATTGTTCGCTGGTATGGTTGATTGGTGAGGTATAAGGTATAAGACTTAAGTGCCAACTTAGACTAGATAGATCCTAAGGGTGTGAAAGCAGCTTGATGTGTAGGAGTTTGGTTGAAAATATTCAGGCATTTCAGATATAACAATAATTTTATTTTAAATGCTTCCAAGTTTTTTAAATTTTTTAATATTTAAACTCGGAAAGGCTAGATAGTGGGAGTAAAAAGATTGCTCTAGAAGAAGATACTAGAAAGTCTCTCTGATGCAATACAGAGAGACATTAGTAAATGAATATTATTATAAGTATGTATAGTCCTCATTCAGTCTACATAATAAAATACCAACTATTTAGCACTAGGTCATTAACCAGTAATAACATTGATTATTTATATTTGTGTCTACTAAAATAGCTTAGGAAAAGGTATTTTTGTGTTTATCAATTAAACACATAATATGACAACAATACCAAAAAATATATACTATCAAAGTGCTCTAAAGATATTGGCTCCAACATGAATCCTAGGACTAGGTGATAGCTACAATGATGTAAGTCGGAAATGTCCAGAAAACAATGCCGGATACTTTACTAACCTAGTGCCAAAACAGGTCTAAGATCTCGTCCGCAGCTGTGAGTAACAGTGCATCTATCAGTATCTATCAGCATCTATCACAGCTGAGTACTCATGATGTGAGTTGAACCTTTAGGTAGATATAATGTAACTAGTGCAATTAACTGCCTGTATTCATCCAATTCCTGGCTTTTTGATAGAGCTCAGGCTGTGCAATACGAGAGTCAATTCAGACTCATTGATTCACTAATTAGAATTAGTTATTTGTCGAAGATAAAATACGACGAGCATATTTATTGCCTCATAATGAGCATTAACAGCTACCTCTCATATATATATAACATCTTGGTTATGAATAGAGTACTTGAGTATTTCAATAGACATTGATAATAAAAATTATTGAAAAGGAAACGAAGTCTTTGGAGATGAATATCTATCCAGTAACTAGTCAAATAACACGGCAATAGTGCGAGATATAGTATTGATTGGCTATTTTAACAGTTGGAAGATAAATGATACTCGTGGACCAATAAAACGTGACGCTGATACTTAGATCTAGACAGATGCTAATAACCAATTATTCCTTTTGCTGAAAATTATCCCCAAGTGTCCTATTGGGTGTGTTGTGCACAAATCGTTAAGGGCGACAATTACAGGTTGTAATTGTATAGAGTTAATAGGAACATAGTATTCGGAGTCTCCAACTCTTTACAATGTATACTATGGTTATAATTTTTATTTACTTAATATATGTGCTTGATCATTACATTATATCCTGATAAAATATGCTCAGAATTATCTTCTGGTTCGATTGGTAAATTGATACAACTAAAAGGAAGGCCTTGTGAGCGCGCAATCAAAAATACTCAAGATAATGCATGCCCCAGCATGCAATAGAAAATCACATACATATATTAATAGATAGATATATATGATTTGTGTATAGAGGTAAATTATTTTGGACTGCATAAGGGATGATTAAAAATTACAACCCCATTAGGCAAACAAGATGAAATACGCACTAAATTCATGTTGACGTAAGCTACCGGAGGGATTATGTAACCCCTGTCAGGCGTTGTGCTTTTTGCATTTTCTATTAGCTAAATATCACGTAATTAAAATGTATTATATGCCAGACCAATCAAAAGCGCGAACCTGGTATTTTAAATTTTGAAATATAATCTTTTTGAAATTGGATAACGTTTATGCTTTGTGGGAGGTACAGACGTATATTACCTATGCAATACTATTCTACAAACCCTTTATATTGCGGGATATTTAGAAAAAGTCCAACAATTCTTGAAATTTCATACTGCTCTGGATCTTTTTTTCGCCGCCAATGATTATGGTTTTAGGAAGAGGCGCTCGCTAACAAAAGAGTCGACCAGAAGCACATCACACTTCTAAATGTTGTGTGATCGCAGATGTAACATTGAGATTACTTTTTATTATCGTAAATACAGCAGCAGAAGAGAGTCACTATAAAAAGAAAAATATTTATTCAGCTTCCTCCTACCATTTTTAAATATGGGGAGGACAAAATTTACGTGCTCATACCCAGGATGTAAATCCTGCCCTCCCAATATGCGTTTCAATATTGAAAGGCATATTTGGACGCAACATGTACGACGAAATGTTCCAGGAATGGACCAAGTCAACTATATAGCCCGCCACCATAAATCGTATATTGACCAATACGTTGTTATGGCAGAAGAAACACACTCCTTCCTAGGAAGCTATAGCGATCATAGTAACATCAATGATCATTCTGTAAGTAGATCCATAACAGGACATGATTCAGTTTCCTTACCGACTGGCTCGGTCAATGGATGTGATGGTTTCTGGAATCATTGCAACTATGCATCTTTAATTGACGATGTAGATCCTGATTTTAATCTTCCGTTTGATAGGTTAGTACCCGGTGTGTTTCCAGGGAACACTATCGAAAATATAGGACATCACGTTGATGTTAAAGGAATAACCACAGAGAAAGGACAAGATTTTGAGGCATCAAACCTATGTTATCGAGGTAGTCTCCCAGATATTATATCTGCACCGGATATCATGTGTCGAAACAGAATTTGGGGCCCAGATGTATCTCTTACAATACCTAGAGGAACCAACAACGCTACAGTTCAACAACCAATTAGCTTAGAAGCTGAAAATTTGGTTGGGAAACCCTCTGGAGTTTTTGGAAAAGGTTCTGGATATTGTCCCTCTCCAAACTCTGACCCTTTTGCTAATCTTCATCCTTCTAAAACTCTGACGGGAATAGATAGTCTGGCAGATCCCTCTTTGGTGGACTCTATTTGTAAGTCAACGGAGGCTAATAGCAGTGCAAATGATGTTGGTTCATTGATAAATGTTGCAGTTTCCCAACTCTGCCAAAATGACCAGCAGAAACTATATGATACTAATGCACGTTTTAAACTGCCAACTGCAAGAGACTGGACGAATGATTTTAACTACTACCTAGGCATAGCTAATTCACAAGATGTGAGCAATAGTGATGTTTGGCGACCTGTTAATTTTTAAGGGTTTGCTTGGCAATATTTAATATACAGCTATAAATGGCAATACAACTTCTAGATTGCTACATCTATCTCTTAAGATATTATGCCTTTTCCTAATGTTTTTTATTTTTTATTGTTTCCAATAACCTATAAATAGTGTATATACTCTGCTGCGTTTATCGTTTTGATAATAAATTTTTATAGTAAGCTATTCACTATGTTGACTTTGGCTTTCTATGTTAGCAACTGTGATCTTACTTGTTATAGAAACTTGCCTAAATCTAGTTTTTCCTAATGGATCTGAGTGATTCCTTGGTACCACTTTTAGAAATTGAGAGTATTTTTTCTTTGTTGGGTATACACATTTGTCTCAAACTCTATTCAGGCAATATTTATTTTTCATCATTAATTCAAGTCTTATTGTATTACCAGGATCACTGTGCTCAACATTCGTATTGTGCCAGTACAATGTTGCACACTGGAAAATATGCCATTAGTAACCGCTCATATATATATATCCTTTTGTTTGAAGGCAAGTACCACGAAAACCTGTACCAATATAAGAGAACTTTATTTAATGTCAACTATGTTTTGCATTATTGAATAGCTGTAGAGTTGTGTTGCCTGGAATTCTTACATGAAGCTGCTTTTAGAACAAATGATCCTGTGGTTGTTTAGCTGTAAGAATTGGTTATAAAAAGAATATCTTTTCAATTTGGATATTTTTTTATATAGCTAGAATCATCTGATATTATTAATAGTTACTATTGCATACTTAATCTGAAAGAGTGTTAACAACCCTTAATTGAGTAATCCCTCAACCCTAAATGGATATAAGTCACAAGAAGAGACTATGTATCCACTTATTTCAGACAGAATGTATCTGCCCTACTGCATCTACAAGGATTTATATTCTCCTGTCATACTTAGCACCTTTTTCATCTCATCTTAGCTCAAGTCGAGTTTGCAGATTGACTTAATCATGACCTTCTTTTTTTTTCTGTCTAGAAGTTTTAAACGACAAAAATATAGAATTAAAATATATCCTGTCTTTATTTTAGACCGCTACCATTACAATGACGTATGTCTAGTGATGGAAAATAGTGTAAGCAAAACTGGAATTCCCGTCTCAATCACCCGGCGGTTTTTATACTATGCTAAACATATATTGTGTAGTGAGACTGAATTTGTATTTAACTGTATACCTAATATAATGTAGTATACAGGAATTACTCAATCTCAAGGATTATTATGTAGGTTTAATGGAATTTCTGTTATTTTATTGCTAGCAGATAAAAAAACAATAGAATATGTGATATACTTTAATACCAATAAATGAATAAATAAGGGACCATTATAAGGAATTAAAAAAAAGTTTTAACAATTAATGTACTGAAAAGTGTGCCTAAATCTCAAGGAGAGACATGGTGTAATCGAGGGCTTTTACCGCCACTCTAGACCTTACACTAACCCAGTACCAGTTCTTCGTACTTTATCAAGGTATAGTCAGTTGAACATCAAAAGCTAATCAAGTTTACAGCTCTAATATGGCTTTTTCTTATTGAGAGGCACTTTGTCCGTGGTCTGACCCAATCCTTTTATTTATAATATAATATCTATATAAGTAGACATTGATCTGGAACTGGGTATCTCGCTTTTTTTACCTCCAGAATTATCCCCGTGATAATGGGTATGCTCATACCTGTGGTGAAGTTGAAAAACCGTCAACGTTCATTGGTTGGTTCCCTGATAAAAATATTGTAGTATTCTGGCCGCCCGGTGATCGGGTGTCTCCGCTTCAAGGTCGTTTCCTGTTAGAGAAATCTCACTAACTTGGCTCACAGTCATCTTCACAGTCTCCCCTTGTAGATTGTAACTAACAGTTACTATTGGAATGGTAATATCTTATAATTAAATAAACTCTAATTAGATTTACACCCTGGATGTTTTCTTATACTTGCAAGTTTGATATCCAGCAACATAAATGTGCTGTATATGTTTTGTAAAAAACCAGCCCCTCTGCATTGCAGAAAGATTTATTTAATACTCGATTTTATTGGAAAAGAATCTTCCATTGGTAATTCTATATAAGACCAGTAATCTAAACAAATCTCATACTATTTTGTCTTAGTATAAATTGTACATCCTATTGGTAAACGCTTATGATACACATACCACAAAGGCTTATAAAGTGTATGCGCTATTTATTGATCAGACTATCGTGTAGCGGAGACCAATCACACTTGACATTGTTGATGTGTTGATGTTTTGGAATATGAAATATAGCAGTATGATTATAGGTGATAATAATTCATCTATGACAATACTGGTGGTGGCTCTTCCTTACTCCCGGTAAGGTCATCTGCTTACTTTACAGCAGTTCTTGTCGAGATCTTCCCTTCCTTACATCTGAATGAAGAGCCTTACACTGTGGTATCTATATAGTACCAGGTAGTATGGATCTGGTCTCCTTAGCCACGGCATTCATAATGTATAACACTTTCACGCAACCGGCAAGGGCTGTATTTAGTGTTTGGAGCAACTGCCTGAAAAACAGGCCTAGTCAACTGGCTTGTCTTATCCTTCAATGGGCCGGATTTTTATAACATATTTATCAACCAAATTAACATTGGTCTATATCTATATTTATGAGCTGCTTGCTCTATGTGAGCAGCCAATATCTAGATATGCTCCATATGTGCTATGATTCTATGATTATCACATTATATGCTAGAAAAATACAGCATAAATAATGTGTGAATATTTATTTACGTGCTTGTGTATATGCATATTTGCTAGCGTAGGTGTGTTTTTGTTCGCCTCGAACTCCAGGAAAAAAAAGGTGCGAAAATCGTAGTATCTTTATTCGGAAAAAAACATTCATGTATGTGGGCATATATGTAGAATTATATCTATCTGTAGTTATAAATTAATGAGTATGCGTGTGAGGGTGCATGTGTAAGTGACGAAGCACTCAACTACAAAATATCATCTATTCTTATATTCCTTGTGAGATTAGGCATTGAGTCTTGAGCTAACTTCATAAACGACAACTGATGGTGTCGGATCCACTCTGCCATATCAGCCCCCACCTTCCTTGCCTCAACTTTTGAATACAAGCATCCTATATTTGAGGACTTAAGTTCCCAATACCCGGGTTCTACATTCCAATGACTCATAACCTCAAATTCTCTTAGATTCTCGTCCATAAATTTAGAATGCAACAACCCTCCGTTAAACCAGAAAGGCTGGGCATTCGCGTCTAAATGAAGAATCTTACTAGAGCAAACTTGACCAATATATTTTTCGTGAGGAATTTTATCAATGCTTATTTTGGATTTAGGTCCGACAACACCTGGAAGGTACGGAGAGAATGAATACGATTGATCTCCCACTATTTCAAAAGCAAGCCAAAATGTCTCCTTATCTCCATAAAAGACCTTGTATGTCATCTTGCGTTCAAGGTCCAGGTTAAGCTGACAAACAGCCAGCAATGCACCAAAATGACGGTATTTGTCAATCACAACTACTCCACTTTCCATCATATGGGCCGATTTGTTTTGAAAAAATCTGGAGTTTACCAAATGGAGAGACCCTCTCTCACTCTGACCAGGCATAATATCACGAATCCAATTGGTGGTTTCTGGTGAAATCCCAGTGCCAATGGATCGATCTTGAAAAAACAGTGCCCCATTTTGAAGGTAGCCAGGCTGCTTAAAAACACGCTCTAAGGGCTGAACAAAATGTGCGTCGGAATCAATAAAAACAACCTCTCTGAAAGAAGAAAAGAGGATAACAAAAGGTTTACATGCCCATCCTTCGGGTCGGTTCTTAGTAAGAGTGTAAAGGTCAATGATGGTAATATTACCTAGGGTCTTAAAGGAGGCGCGATTCTTTTCTGATAAATCATTTTCACCCAGGAAAAAAACTTCAATAGGAAGTAGACATCCACGTTCACGTAGTACACGAACTGTGGAGAATCCACTATAAAATTGATGATTACCCATAGTCATGACCAGGCCTTTCTGTTGAATGAAGCTGTTTTTGAGCTGAAGTACCGAGATATCATCAGAAATCCAATAGAAGACACTGCGCTCAATGTCTTGGACTATATCATGGAGCATATCATATTCAGCTACGGTTACACTGTTGAAGGAAGGAAAAGAATAGAGTAAGACAATGACGTATAATCATGAATATAGAACAAATAATATATATTACGATTCCAAGTAAACCTGTGAGGAACAGCAAAAATATGCGTATATATCCATAGAGTATTTATGATATATTTGTAAAGTAGTATCGGTAAATGCTTTTACACATCATTCCCTTAGTCTACCAGGAATTCGGCTCCGACAACTCGTACAAGTAGATTGTTAATCATTCCCTGTCTTGTTATGTCTTTCAACCTTACGTGTCCTCATCACTATTCCTTCGTATTAATTTCCTGTCAATAGTTTGTGGTACCCAACTCTCTGCTCAAGTATTACTTGTCTCAACTCTATGAATCTCTTTTTTTCTTTAAACCAGTCTTATGGTTTAACTATAAAAATCAGTGTAATTACCTCCAACCTCATGTGTCACGATTATAGTGTATTACTATGTTGAATCCAATCTCCCTGTATATACTTGTGCTTATACTGACATAGGTATAATACTCAACTAAGAAAATAGTATATAATAAATCATAAATGCATTTAATTTGATTATTAAAGAGTAGAAACGGAGTAGAAGAAATAAGGGGAAAAAAATAATTGTCTGACAAATGGAAGCATAAGAAAACACAGAATAGGAAAAATACCAACCACAACGTCCTCCATGCTTTAGGACTATAATTATAAAGGTGATCTACAAATTAATAAGAACCTACTACAACTACTTACCCAACAAACTTATTGTCTTTCCTCTCCGCTTCTTGCAATGCATCCTTGACTATGTCGATTATTTTCGTCCATCCATTTTTCTCACCGAGTATCCGGCCCGTTACTCCCGAAAGATTGATTAATTCCCACAAATCAAGAACTCTAAGTGCCCATCGTAATTTTTCTCCTACCATTTGAACATCTGTTGCGTTATATCTATAAAGGCTGTGCTCCTTTAAGGTAATTATTTTCTCTTTAATCTGTCGGAAAGCTATAGATAATGCATGTATGTTCGTACGTAGAGGAATAGAATCATTCTTTTCCGTCTGGCCTGGTACATTGTCAAATTGTTTGAATAAATTTTTGTTGTTTTTTTGGAACTTTTGGATTTTCTCTTCGGCTTTTTTCAATTCTGAATGCAACATTTCATTCTGTTTAATTAATTTTTCTCGCATTTCAAGCGTAACACTATCTGTTTTCATGGTTACCTTGCTTGCTTCAGGCGTGTTTGAAAGCATTTGTATCTCGTCGGTAGGTGATAAAATTTTGTTGTTTGTGCTAAATGCTTTTGAAGTGGTGATGTCTATGCGTTTGTTGTTTGCTCTATATAGTACACCTATAATCATTATTACAAATAAAATAGTGAGGCAACCCCGCATTCGGCGGAGATCTAAGAAATGAGCGTGCAGCTTCATATTTGACCTCTGTGCTAGGGAATACAAAAAGTAAAATAGCCGTTCAAAATATTCGATAAGCAAGTAGATAGGTAGATAGATAGATAGGTGGGTAGGGGGGTAGGTAGGTAGGGAGGTGGTAGATAGACAGGTAAGTAGATAATCTACTTATTGATTTCATGAATGGTTTTCTTGTCAAGGGTATATTGATTTATATAATGATCTTATAATACAAGATTTTTCATTTGCTCAGAAAAAGATTTGAAAAGAATTCTTTAGAATTATATTTTACTGCTCTGTTTTCTTAACAGTGGGTGCAAATGTGAAGAACTGCTACCAAATTTAGTCAACTTATGCCCCCATTATAGCAGTAAAATTGAGAGTATTGTCAATGCATTGATGCGTGTTACCCTAATTCTTCAAAGCCAATGTTCGATCTGTATTATAACGTAATAAAAATGCACAAATCGATTACATTCACATACATACCGATTGCATAGTGTACTTACGAATGAAAATGGGGTAAGTTTGCATTTTGGCCGCCATGGAATGGTGTTGTCTAAATGCTTCATGATAATTGCTTAAAAGAAGAAATCATATTTATTTTATAATTAATAACTATTCTATTTAAATTTTGGTGTTGTATCATTGGTTAGTTTAAAATATTTGTGTACAAGAGGGTAAAACAATTGGTTCGCGGAACTTTTTTATTTTTTTTACAAAAATCCAGTTCGCCGAAGGTTTCTGCCTGGGTAAAGGCACCAGGATTTAAAGAATTCATGATTAATTAATATCCTGTGATTGTTAAGTGCATTCACGAATGCCCCAATGAAATGACGTGGTGCAAGAGGCCTGGTAGAGTTTGGCAGCTTGAAATTGGGAGTAGTTTATTGTTGTGCGAACCTTTATGGACAACAGTCCCGTATTGAATAGTTGACGCGTATTTCAGAACAGGAGAAAAAATAAACTTCGAAATTAACTTATAAAATTGACATCAAAATATTATAACATGAGTTGTAGCCAACTTATTGTCAGAATCTAGCTATTATTATAAAACTTCATAATAGCTTATTCTGGTAAATTGTAAATTCCAGATATGATCAATCTGTAAAGTTTGAACCCGCCGACTCGACCCAATTTTGGGTTAAAGTTACTGATGAGAATCCTGGCGGGAAATTGACATCAAAATATTATAACATGAGTTGTAGCTAACTTATTGTCAGAATCTAGCTATTATTATGAAATTTAATGATAGCTTATTATGGTAAATTGTAAACTCTATTATTATGAAATTTAATAATAGCTTATTCTGGTAAATTGTAAATTCTAATATTATGAAATTTAATAATGGCTTATTCTGACAATAAGTTAGCTACAACTCATGTTATAATATTTTGATGTCAATTCCCCGTTAAGATTCTTATCATAACTGGGTGACCGGATTATTCAGGTAGTGGTACGAACAACCCACACAGTGACTCACTTGATCAATTATTCATTTATTCATTCATTCACACATACGTTCAATCTTTATAGTGTAACGAAACTAAAAAGTTTTATTACCAACATTGTTCATTCCGGAATCTATCTATATACATGGGAAATCTGTTAGATAAGACTGGCCAAATGCTGATAATCCGTTATAGAGGTGGCAACTCTCCTATTCAGCATCAAAAATGAAAATTGAGTATTAACAATTGAAATGGGAGACCATCAGTTTTGGAGTTTATTGTACATGTGTAGAAGGCTAATTTTGTTAATGTCTAATTACCTAAAGCGTTTCTGAAACCATTTGCTCAGATGGTGTACATTTCAGAGACTCCGATTGCACTCCGGAATAAATCAATAAGATAAACTTATTCAAATATTTGGACAATCTTTTCTCAAAGACCCAAATGATGATTAAGTAAGATTCGGATGTCAATATCACCATAAGAAAATTACGCACAGGTTACATCAAAAACTTGTAGGTTCATAATCATGTGAGTTCATAATCAACTACAATGATTTTAACTAACAATAGTACTAATTGGGACGACTTCTTTGTACGGGAGTTAGGATTCAAATATATCTAAAATTGCTCGTGGTAGGGAAGGTGGTTCTCAAGTTGTAAACTTTTAATTGTTGTTTGTTATTGACCAAACATTTAACTGTTACTATCTCCAATATCTTCTATATAGCCATTTGTGTCTTAGCAATTTGTCCAGATTTTAAATAAGAATAAACAAGGCCTGGAAGAGAAAGTTGTTTGTGTAGAAATGGGAAAAGTATAGGAGAAACATACCTTACATTTATTAAGCCATTACCCTGACTGTTGAAGGGAAAGACTGAGATACATGATTCCTTATACTGACAATGATGCATTTCAGGTGGCGGACTACAGTGTGAAAAAAACTAAAAGCCGCATCTCAACCACGTTATAATTATTTATACCATCTTAAACACATGTTAGGCAGTGAGACTGAATTCGAATTACACTGTATATCTAATATAATATGGTATGTAGGAATTAAACTCTATCTGAATCATTATTAACTAGGGTTGGCAGATAATATCTACTATTTGATTAATAGCAGATAATAAGTGAATATAATATACGTCATATTCCAATGCAAATAAATAAATTAATAGGTATTACAATAATAATTTAACTTCCTTTTATTGGCCCATTGGTGATAACTGAGTGCCAAGTCCTTAATGAAAGTTTGTATCTCCTGTATCCGGATTGGTTATTGTAATTTTATAGTTGATGATTATATTTTCGTTAGGAGTCAGGTATGTGCATATTCTCTTAGTTTCAAAAGAATTTATGGTACGAGAGGATTTGTCTAAATTAACGAATCTAGTTTGCTCCAGAATGAAGGCTTGTTCCAAATGAAGACATCCGAGTATTGTACTTGATTCTTTTTGAAATTTTTGGGAGAGAATCAATTGGCACAGTTTAAATAATATCAAGACGGTAGTTTTTGATACGTTTAATTAGGCATAAACTGCTCGTTATGTTTATTTAGATATTTTCTTATCTCTATTCTTGTATCTGATTAGAACTATAAGAAATGCTAGCACAGCTAACTTTTTTATATACTTGTTATGATTAAGAAGTCCAGCGCTTAAATGCTGTATAACGTAGCTTTCTAAATACTGTATGTAATGATGTGCTCCAGATTGATTCAGGTCCATGTTTATTGATCATATAGTGACGCGCTAGTTCTGTTCTATTTCCACTGATAACAATATTTTTAATAAAGCTATTAGGTTAATATACGTACATATAAACGTTTTTCGATACAGAAAGATTTATTTTATAATATATATATATATATATATATATATAATAGCTACAACGTTTACTATTTTTGGATACTAAGTCAGTAGTTATTTCAGAAGCTCTTGGTGTTCTGAAATTGTAAGAAGCTTGGGAATCAGGAAATGGCTTCATATAATCGGAAATGGTAGTGAGTAACGCAAATGCTTGTAATCATAATTCATGATCACACATAATGATCACAACAACACCAAGTCATCGTAACATATTACACATACTTCAGCAAATATGTGTATAAAGAATTGTTTTTACGAGTTGATATCTATAGCTATCCCAATATCCCAATATTTACTTATTTTATTAACAAAGACAGTACATGTGTAATTGAACATATCATAGTGTTAGGCTAAAATGGCAGCTGAACGCAACATATAGACAAACTGCATTTAACTAAACTGATAGTGTGCAAGCTGCTTAAAATTCATTTAAAAATATTTTAGACTAAATGAGCTAAGAATGAAATGTACTAATGAACACATGTCAATAAGTTGTGCAGCTTAAAGGTATAATGGACTATAGAAGGGGTGTGAGAGTTAAATTGTAAATACAAACTATTTAGAATATGAAAGATTAAAAGTTCTTCAAGGTAGTTTGAGCTTTATACTACAAGCTTCAATCTTCTTTAAAATAACTAATCAGCAATGTTAAAACGTTAAAACGGAATATTTATTTAATTTTAGATATTTCTCTATATAACTGTAATTATTTAATATTTTTGGCGACTACTATTGCATATATAGTCCAAAATAGGTAATTATTGGTAACAACCAGCAGGGCTCCTTCGCATAATTAAACAGTATAAGACATAAAGATATACAAATCACTCCAAGCCTACAAATAAAATACCAAATTTGATAACATGTTTTAAGCAATCACAATTTAGACTAGAATGTAAGGAATCGATGACCATGTCACCAGGCGAGTCTTTGCTCCATTTCTCTATGCGAGATCCCTTTCGGATGGTCTCGTTGATATCCCTATAAGATTCGGAGTATAGGGAGGACTCCATATTCCTGCTTCTATAAGTATAGAAGTGGGTAATCAAGAAATAGTTTTATTGTAAAATATTATCCTTATCTATGCAAATATAAAGGAAGAATATATATGTACCTAATCAAACAGAACTTGTGGTTAAGTTTCCTAGATGAACAAAGCTAGCGTCCAGAACTTACTTTTATACTGGATTGTCTTTTATTAATTTGCAAATTGGGATTGGTTAATTGACTCCGATGAGAATAAAAATTGATTACTATTCGTTGGGCCAACAAGGTCGTGATGCCATGAATTTACATAACATGTATAAGACAAGTGATTACTTGCTCTAGGGATTAAGCACTCGTTTACGATTTTGATTGTAACTTTCTGATAATATTATTGTATACAATGTTTGAATATACAATTAATATTGGAACATATTTAACAGGTGAGTAATACTTGCTTCTTATTTTAACTCGACATACATTATATTATTTTTGGCAGCTGATTCAATTGAAAGTAAGACAGATTTATTTAACTAGTTAGTCCTGTTCGGGACTATAAGAATCGCGGGTCAGATAATTTTTTTTGACTCGCGAAATACCGTACAATGGTTCTGTACTATGAGTAAGATCTTAATGCTGATAGGCGGTAAAATCTACAATATGTATTTAGTATGAAAGGAGTTTTACTTAAATGACAGGTGGGAATATACTTTCCCTTCAACATAGTAAATAACCCAATCATATCTTTTACTTAAAATAAGCCAACTTAAAGTAATTCAACAATCCAGAGATATACTATTATTCTCAAATAATATAATTAGAATTCACATGTATATGTATGTACGTACATACATGCACACTATGGAAGCATACTTATCTAAATACCATAAAATAGCAATAGTAATGGTAAATAGTTATTCTAATATAAGAATATTCAGTAGTTCCAGTGATGCCCACAGACTTCAGGGACACAAATTAGGCGGAGAAATGTTTCCTGCTGGGCTAGTAATAAAGACAGTGCTTAGCTCTAATCCACTTTCAATAGAACATTAAAATGAGTTTTATATAAGAGAAGGTGTGCATGATGGTTCTATGATTGGCTATTTATAGTATTTTTTTACAAGTTCAGGAATGAATTTTGCATTAATAAACTTGGGGGTGTTTGTGGTAATAGTACAGTGTGAACACTCAGTGAGAAGTACTAAGACTGGGTGTATGTCATAATTATTATTACTATCACAAATAACTAAATAGCTATCATTATGCTCAATAGGTAGAAGAAATATCTAAACACTGATGATTATAACCAAGTGTTAAAAAAGAACTAGATAATAAAAGAAAATATGATGGCTATAAAATTTATGCTAAGTATCTTCTATCAATGAAAATATAAGATATGATTAACAAATAGTAAGACATGTAAAGCTTTGTTTATAATGGTTTATATATCATTATTCATGGGTTTAATATTTGTTTTTGTTCCGTTATTTTTTCGCAACCTATGTTGGTTGCAGATGTCAATGTAGCTGTTTTCAGTGTGTTCCATATTTCAGTCCAAAATAAAAATGATTATATAAATGCTTATTTGCTAAGGCTAAGTCGCATAAAATTAGTAAAACACACTATTATTTCGTAATCATGACTTGATCAATTTTTTCCAATTGGTCTAATGTTTGTATCTTTATTTGGATAGGTTTTTTAGCTGATATCCTCATCACCAGTCCAATTGCTCATATTCTAGTAATCTATATTAATGAATCATTTCATCAGATTAAGAACGCTATTCAAACAACTAATATTAGGACCAATAATTCCATGGACCACTTGCTGACAACTTGTCAGCTGTAGTACAAGTTCCTTTGGAGTTAACAGTTTCAAACTACTCTTTCATTGTCTTAAATGTCAGAGAAAGCCAAAAACACAAAGAAAAGCTGTTAACTCAGTGATGTAGCCATGATGGCTTTTTCCTGAATAAAATGTAGTATATTTTTACCTATAATTTGGTTTTTAGACAGGAATTTATTGACCACCTGGAATTAACTAAATCTAAAATAGCTGGTCAAACAGGCAGCCGCTTGATCTTTGGATGAGATGCTCATGACCACAATTTCATTGTTGCATACCGTTTCCTCGATGTAGTGGAAATAAGCATTAATGTGATATGTGCCATTGGGGGTATACATCTTGCTGCATAAGCATAAAGCACACATGCGTTTTCTATAGAGTAGTACTCTCCCGGTCACAAAACCCAATTTATCCATTAATGCTTCAATCTAATGCAATTTTTGTTACGTTGTTGCTGCCATGCTCATGAGTTCACTTCCTGTTGATGAGAGGGTACACATGGTTTGTTTTCAGCTCCTCCAAACCAGCAATCATTCAAATAGAAAAAATCAATAACCACTAGTACTATTTCTGTTATTGTATCCTTGTGTTAAGAAATCCACATCAGAGTAGCCAATCTGACTGACTGGCATTGACTTGTAGACTATTATCTCTGTTGGGGACATGTTCAAGTACTTTAGGCGATGAATTAGCACCTCATACTGGTTCAGGACGGGTTTAGCAGAGTACCTGGTGAGGAAACCTATGCTAAAGGTGATATCAGGTCCACCAGATTGGTTAACCCAGTTTAAAAGCCTGATGAGGGAGGCATATGCAGTTAGGTCATATGGCTAGTGTGGTCTATCTTCAATGTTGGCAAACTATGTTCTGCAAGAATGGACATGCCCACTGATCGCCTATCATGTTGGCCATAGTTCTTAACCAATTTGGTTATGCATCCACATTGGGACTATAGAATGCATCCTTTGGGGTTCCTACTGATTGTGCACCTGAGGAAGACGTTTGGAAATTCTATGGAATGGATGGGGTATTTTGCAGAAGTTGTGTTGATAAACCACTTATTTACGTTTTCTAAGAATGTACATGTGCCATCAACATAGATACAAATATACATGAAACTTTTTTTCCTTGTGATTTGCACAGGCAAAGATTGGTCTTTATAGAGTAAAAATGCATTGATCATAGGAAGCTATCTGGAACCCTGTTCAACAGTATTACGGAGTCATGTAGTCTATAGAGGCTCCTAATCGCTTACTCCTGTCCTTAGTATGAGAAGAGATGAATGATTTTGAGAACTGAATGCAAGAATTCTGCTACCACTTTAAAAGTCCTAAATTACTTAGAAACATTAGCTTTTGGAGCCATGAAATATATAGTTGTGCAGTGCATATAGTTGTTTATAAAAGTAATGATACAATAGCAGTTGTCCTTTGATCTTCTCAGTAGACCAATAATGTCACTGTATATGCTTTCCAGTAGATATGAACATATTATTGCGTATTGAACTCCGCTATGGTAATTTTGTAAATGGGACAGGTATTGCACAGCAAGCTCTCCCTAGGTGGCACTGTTTTCTTGTAATGTGGTAGAGCCTGCTGAAGACTTGTGTCAAATGGATGCATGAATATGTAATGTCACCATGCATATGTGATGGCGTTCATGGTTGAGGGGCTTTATGTGTTGTCATTTGTGACCCATGTTGCTAAGCATGTTGCCTTAGTCATGTTGATGTCTGGTTCTGCTATTGCGATCAGTTTGCAGAAACAGAAAGATGTGTAGGAGAGAATAATATCAACATTGAGGATGCAAAGATCCTCCTTATAGGGTCGTCCTACAAGGATAGTACTTCTGTCAATTGTAACTGTCACTAGGCTAGCAGAAGAAGTAATGATTACATCCTGCCCACATAGGAAAAAAGTATAGAAAAGATTAGTAGGTGCAGACTCCATATACAGAATTTGTTTTAGCACAATATTTTGGTCAGTCGGATGTGACTTCAATATAATATAATGGTACCTATCCACCTTGCCCAGATCTTGTTGCTATATGCCATGTGATTGAAACATAGACTGGAGTGCTTTCTACGAAAGCAGCCTGTGTGGAGCAGATGCGCATGATAGGGCTTGCGTGTAGAATGAAGCTCCCGTTAAGAAGTCTCTTTTCCTTGGTGAGTTGACTGACATGAATTGCTATAGTGGGATCTTTGGTGGGTCGGCCATGGAGTTAAATAAATCTTGCATTGCTTTTTCGTTGGTGTCTTGGGCACCAGACCTCCTTGGTGTTTCTTTCGTAGTTTGGACCATAAAATACAGTCAGAAAATGATAAGAAACGCAAAGGTTTGGTTATATTGGTTTATGTGTTATTGTTCATGACTTTATTGGTTATTTTGATCTTTTTTATTCTTTTTGAAATCTTTGGTTATTGCAGTGTCACAGGTCTTATGTGTTTGTGTGCATTTTTACCACTATTTAAACTTTTATGTTCAAAATAAGTAGAGGCGAATTTGCTCCCTGTGACATATATCCATTTGCAATTAAGGGAGCACCAAATTAAGAGATGCTTTGTGTCAGATGTTTTCAGCTAGAATGTTTCCAAATACGTTTATTTTATTTTTTATTTTTTTTGATAATTTACATTTGATATTACTTACCTATATTTTAATTGGCTATATACTGACCTTAATTAATTGGCATTGCGATTGCTAAAAGTCACCGCAATATACTAGTAAATCTTTTTGGGTAATCCTAGGTATCTTTGGGAATA
>NAOQ01000170.1:76413-89075 GCA_002751075.1 Ichthyophonus hoferi | reverse complement strand
CGATATACGTATAACTATAAAGAGAAATATTCATTGTATGTAAATACCAATCATATCACACTTACACCTTTAATATATATATATATATATATAATATTATACTTTACTATGAGGTAACTATACCATCATACTATAGGATAATAATTATACTATACTCTGCTATATAATAATAACTTTACTATACTATGCTATAATGTACTATCCTATGCTATGCTACTGTACTGTACTATATTATATTATACTATACTGTACTATACAAATTATAATTATACTATCCTATCCTACCCTATCCCATCCCACTACACCCTCTAATGGCATATCCTTTATTGTAGTACAATAACATATATCTATATTAATACATGCATATACAAACGCAATCAGGTGCTTCATAGGAAGTCACGTCTTTACGTCCACGTATTTAGCAATAATGGTGTGTTCACTTATGGTGCCCTTCTTAAGGTCCTTGAAAAACCTGAATATGGGTGAGGATTTTATTATTTACTATTGATTGGGTCTTAAAGTTATATAACTATAATGTACAGTAATATTGAAGACTATCGTATTAGACTATTGTGTTGCATATTATTCTTTGGTATTATATAATGTATTACTATTGACCATAAGAGTATGACAAAGTTGAATTTATTATTTCTTATGTATTGGGTAGTGCAACTATATATAATGTGATATAATGTAAGAGATTCTAATACGATAATGTATCTTTTAAAGTATATTGACTATATTGCAATATAAAGCAGTGTAGTGAACTGGAATATACTATAATGTACTGTACTATGCAGTACAGTATAACGTAGTATTTTATAATATATTATACCGCCATCCAAAAAAACAATACTACTTAATAAAATAGATAATATTGCACTATAGAATTATAAGCACTATAATATAATTTATTATACCATATAGGTTTCTGCTCACATTCACATACATACTATCTTACTATCATACATACTATCATTCACCTCTACTATACGCACAGGCGATTGAAGAAAGTCCTCTCAGGGGTAGTGTTTGATAGTGCGCCTTTTCTCAATTTGTATATGTATACGTCAACACCATTAGCCTTTCCACTCACCGCAGTGCTTTTAAACAAGCCACAATACTTTCATTGGCTGGTATTTATATCCTTCCAATCATTGGTTTGTATAAATAAGAATATGTATATATATCATACAAAAACAAATGTATAGATTTGAGGTTACCTGTAAATGTACGTATATATACGCATTTGTTGGCCTCTGTATGTATGGATGAATGGATGGAAGAATGTATGTAGTTATTAATAAATAGATATAAAGGTATGGATACATGTATATATGTATAGATCTTCAATATACTGCGAATAATAAATAATCAGATTAATTTTACTATCTATTATTGGTTACTTGTCATCTCATTTCAATATAACCGGCTAATCTCATACTACCTGGCCTTCACTTCAAGCTGGTACTCGGTATATAATTGGTTATGAGAAAATCACCATATCACAATAAGGCATATATTGTAACCTTCTACCAATAGAGATTATTATAACGTAGGTTAATCTGCGGTTTTTACCTGTGAACGCATACCACTGAATTCCAACCATCCATAATGGTTATTCCATACTATAGTATGTCCTGTCTATTGTATATAGCCTATATCCTATACGTTCTACCTGATACCCTATATCATATATTGACTATATACCTCACTTCCACTCCCCATACCAGCACACACCTGCTATGATGTGTGTGCTTCCTTTTATGGGTGCCCTTCGCACAAAACCGAGCGGCAGTATTCTGAAGACGGAATGTATCGAGACTTGTTGGAATGATCCTCCGTCATGCCCTCATTTGTATCTTTACTCCAATACGGATCGCTTGATCTATGCAAGATTTGTTGGTAAGATATGGTTCGATAGGATAGGATCTGGTGTGATATGATATGATGTGATGCGTATGGTATAATATGAAATGTTATGATGTGGTCTGATATAATAAGATATGACATGATATAATGTAGTATGTTGTCATACACTGTTATATGATATGTTATGATAGGCCGTGATGTCATTTCATTGGATATAGGGTGATGTAGTATGTCATATCATAAGATATTCTGTTATATTGTATTATATTCTGTTAAATTGTATTATACTTTATTTTTTGTATTCTATTTTATGATATTTTACTACATAATACAGTATAATATTATATGATATATATATCGTATGGCATATATGGTCTATTGTAATTATGCAATAGATGATACACCACAATCCGTGCATACTATTAAACCGAACTATAAATGTTTCCCTTTACATATTCTTTATGTTTTGGCCCATACAACTCTGTGATTGAAAAAGACCATAGTCTACTGCGACAGAAAATTTACTTAATTATCTGTTTCTAATATGTTCCAAAATCTAACACTTAAAGCTGAGCCACTGTACAATTTCGCTGCTTAGATAAATTCGTACACAATGTTTATGAACAAAAAAGGCATGCCCAGAACCAGTTTGGACCTAGCTTATATACTTTATTAGAGTTAGTATTAGCTAATAGATGTCCAGTAGAGATCGTTGATGACAATATAGTGGTTGTACAATATTTGGCTAATCTCACCACAAAGTGAAGCAATCGATATGTGACATACTATACAGATTGGTAATAGTGATAATTGATCGAGAGGTGTGTGTTTTTTAGCCATTTTATAGAAAGCGCAGCAAGATATACCCATACTTATACCTCAATATGTATATATGATTATAAAGTTATGCTACCATTTATGAAAAGATATACTACTGTATATTATAAAATATTATAAAATGGTATGAGATAAGATGATATGCTTTGATATTTGTAGTGAAGTTTTTGGTGATATAATATGATATAAATAGATGCAATACCATATGATATGACGTAATTTGCTATGCTAAGTTGTGCTATCATATGATATGGTACTTATCGCCCATAGTCAGGTATATGCATGTATTTATATCTATATATTTGTTTATATGCATATATGTATATATGTGTGCTTGTGTATGTGTGTGCAAATATGTGTATCTTGGTTTATTCACACGTGTACATATAGCTATATATGCACAGGTGTATAGACTAATATCTTGGAGTTTTTATGACAATCTATCTAGTGGAGCAGGTTTATTTAAGTCAGGATTAATGTATGAATATTATTATGTGGGTTTGGAAACTAGCATTTGTATAGTGCACACTTATTATCTTCTCTCTCCTTCTCTTTCTCATTCCCTCCAATATATATCTTTTGAAATAGCATGCATATATATATTCATATTTTCTCCGTTTGCCAATTTATATCTTTTTCTTTTCCTTACATAGATATTTTAGCTATCCAATCAAAGTGTTTTTTAAAAAATCTAGATTTCGACTTTAATCTTAAATATAATCAATGATTGATGAATAGATTACCACTGCTATTTAATACATGTAATGACTGCTATATTTAAGCACCTCTTATCGCTTCACACTTTCTACTGGTTTCCAATCATGAGCCTTAATCCCAAAAAATGACACATAAGGTTATAACAATAATTAGATCAAATTCATTTAGTTTTTATTGGATACGATTAAACTTTTCAACTATCTAATTTACTAAATATGGGTTTATGCTTTATTTTATTTTCTCTTTTTAACGACACATAATATATGGTTCTTTGTAATCCTCTAACATAAAGCTATTGGTAGACAAGTATATACTGACCTAAAAGTTTTTCCTTTCTCTAATACCTAAACAGAACGGTACTTTTTCAAACAAAAAGAACTAGGCAGACCAGTCATCAAAAATAAGTTCATAGGATCTCCCCACGTCGGGCACTTTCGCATGTTTCCTATCCCTTATACCAATCAGCTTGCAAGATTTATGAAACTCGCGGGCACAACCCCACCTACTGATAGTTAATATTAGTGATGGTATATAATAGCTATTGAGAGTAAATTATTGAAATATTACATATAGGATGGCAAGGTATTATTGAAGTAATTCAGGATTATGCTGATTATTATAATTATAATAGCTAGCATCATATATGTTGTGTTTATAAGCAATAGAAGATCACTAAGTACCCGTGGTTGCTCTAATAATATTGAGTTGTGAAATAATCTACATCTCAACTTCAATATGCGTTTAAATTATACATCACACCAGCTTATTCATGTCTATTTATGTGATGATATAGCGGGTATACGGCAATGACTAGAACTGTATAAACTAAATAAATACTTATTCTTGATTGCAGCCCATGTAGTGATTATTTCACTTGTGTTCAGGTAGGCAGCCGAATATTGCAAGCAGAGAATTTAAGATAAAAACTGTATAGATTTTATTCAATATTACTATTTCAAGTGTCTCAAAACTGTCTCAAACAGAACATTTTTATACATTGTAGATATAGCATTTTATATGAAGAATACTTCAGAACCCAGCATAATTATTAGATAATTATAACTATAACTTTTTTTCCTATGTTGTACGTGTAGCTGTATTTGACATCCTGTGTTGGTTCTGTTGCATATAAAGGTCTGTTATATTGTTATACTGTTATACTATGTTAAAACAGGAATATTTAATTAATTTAAGTATTTCTTTGTATTAGTCGTCTTTTAGAACTTTTTAAATAACTCCAGCTTTCTAATCAGAGGGAGTAACAATCCTTACTACTTTCAACAAGCAATCTAGAAATTATGATTGAAAATGAAAACCCTTACCAGACGTCCCGCGTTACTAGGTCTATTTATACTTTATTTACGTAGGGCAAACCCGTTATCACTGATTAGATTGAAAGCACTTGATCAAATCAGTATACTCCAGATCCTACTAGAAGCCTCGTAATTAAGCAATCTTCTCTATAGGATAAACCCAATATATAATACCGTATATTGCTATAATCATTTAATATTATTAATTATTACTATGATATAGCCTGGTGAAATAGTGCAATCTATTGGTATTAAATGTCAATATAACTCACCGATTAGGCATCCTGCCTAAGACAAGTTCTGCCAACTTGTTTAACTGATAATACAAATATGTCCTTCATATCTGCACTCCGTGTATAGAAAGGGATAAAGAGATACGTTTAAACGCCTCTGAATTTGATATTCCATCTCCTTCTAAACAAATATAAGTTACAGAAATGCCTCTGTCTCCTCTCACTATTTCCAGCATACTACAAAATATAGTATACCATATAAAGACTAATTATCAAACTAGCTGTTATTTAATTCAATAATTATAATTATTGCCAAATTATCTTTAATTGATTATTTAAACAGATAATTATAACTATAATTAATTTGCCAACGTGGTATATAGCTATACTTGATACCTATTTAGTTAAATAAACCCATATTACCAGCGTAGATTCACTCCATTAATTGCATCGCATTAAAAAATAAAACTAGTATCTGTTGTACTATATTCTACTTGACGTGATGTTTCCCTCTACCACTAGTTGATCTAGATCTTTATCATTAGGTAGGGGAAAAAGTGAAGCTCCTGTGAGCTCTGCTTGTAGCGTACACAATTGCTCTGAGTTCAGAAATGCCTTAATCTTATTACTATGCAACTTATAATACGTGTACTAAGGATGGTCTAAACCATTGCATTTGTAGATGGAGACGGTAAAACTATCTTCGAATGGTTCAACAGTACCAGGTTTGACTAGTTGACCTTCTAGTAAAAATTCTGGTTAATAAATTTCTACGACTTGAGAATCAGAAGATATAATATCAATAAAAGATTAACATTTAAATATAGCCCAGAAAATATTTGGCTAGCCTGAATCAAACTTTGAGTTGAAGAGAAAGTATTTATCATATATCGTTCAATATAGAACTCCATTCAATATACAAACATATAGTAGATTTACTCGTGAAATCTTGGAAACTTAAAAGAACTACGAGTTCTGTTTGGTGATTAGACTTTTAATCTTATTGTCTGTGGTGTATTATTTTAGAGTAGTTACCTAGAATAACTATATATTTTAGCAGAGATGAAAATATTACTTACTATACTCCATTTTCTGTAGATCAAACAGATACTTTACAATTTTAACAAATATTACTAATTATAATAAATTATTTTTGATATAAAAATAAACAATTGACTACTATTTTATATTTTATTGTTGTTTGGCGTACTATTAGAAATAGACAGTTAATTCACATTATTAGATTTAGAAGTAGCTATATGGAAAGTTGTTACTCCATACTCGGAGCATAGCAACACAATAAACGAGGCTTTTTGTAAAGGGTCTCGTATAGTAAAGTAGTCGAGATTCAACCAATAAACTAGTTATTATCGGTGTTTCCAGCCGCGTTCAGTCTCTCTTTACTAACAGTCAAAGAAAGCTTCTTAGCCATACTGAGATTTACAGTTTCTTACATTTCGACGTGACGGAAACAATAGCTTTATTATTGTTTACAAAGTTATATATATATATGCATAGTTGTAGGAAATTAATAGGCTATCTGTAAATTTCTAATTAGCTTCTGTATAAAAAATGTTGCAAGATCGCTAACCACACATGAATATGAAGGCTCGATCGAAGCCCAAATAATAAGTAGATCAATCAATGATTGTGACTCAAGATTAATTTGGTTGCATAATGAGTTAAAGTTAGTTGTATTGCATAGTATCTTTCAGCCTGTTGGATTGATTTGTCAACATAACATAGATGGCTAAAAAGCCATCTAGAAAAATTTAAATGTGTACTGCAAGAGCTAATAATGGCCCGGGCCGACCAGCCCCCGCAAAAATGTGAGAAATATAAGATTCTGATAAGTTTGGTATTTCCCCCCTCTCAAAACAAATATAAGTTACAGGAACGCTTTTGTCTCTACTTATTATTCCGCAAAAAACTATTCTGTTGACTGACTGGTTGGCTTAGCAACGCTTTAGATCTAGGTTACCGATCATAAAAAAGATGATTGCCAATAATTTCCCGTAAGACTGATTAATGATGAACGCCTTTTGCCACATATTAAAATAAGCAAACGTAAAAACAATAATAAAGGATAATCTCTCTAGTGCACTGAAAAAATTAGGTTCTAACAAGATATTTTGTTAGCGTGGTAATAGAAATCACATTGTATTGCACCCCCAGCATAGTTGGGTTCGGGCCTTTGTCAATATCATGGAAGTCTCTTCTTCCTGGTTTGGACATAGACAGGTATCTTAAATCATATTTCTTTTTATTTAATTGCGACAACACAAATCCTCTACTAGATCACTTGTGAGTCTCACCGAGCCATCGGCCATTGACTGACTACCCAGCTTGCTGTGCTCTCTTAGTCGTACCATCCTTATGGGCCTAGTCCTCAATTTCTGCTGATTTGTCTTTAGATTAAAAATATTTTCCTAGCCTATTTGTACTCCGTGTATAAAAGGACACAAAACATTCCGTTAATTTGGCATTCGCTTTGCTTTAAATGTATATAGGTTTCAGGGACACTCCTGTATCCACCTATTTCCAACATTATCTTCATTCAAAAGCACTTCAGAGCAGAGTACTTTTCAATCCCTTTTTGTGGTCTGCATATACCATATATGTCGCTATAAAATACTTCATGGATCATAATGCCTAGACTCCAAGTATATTGTTGGCTTAATGAACGGTCTGAAATATTGTATTATTGTATCTTTTAACAAGTAAAAATGATTAAAACGGATATAGAATCAGGAATATACTCAATAATGTGCTAATAACAATAATCAAAATTACAGGACTAATACAGATATATAAACTTCATCGTCCTGAATTTATTACCGTTTGATGAATAGTCTACATAAAATATAAATGTATGTAATTAATATATATAAGCACCTTTCTGCGTATTATATTATGTTATACAGCATAGAATCGCCACCGAGTAGTAAGATACATAAAATATGTTCTGATTACCCGTGCATATATATTTTGATTCTGTATCCCCAAAGTATACAGTTTCCAAACTGCATCGTGATTCAACTACCTACCAGCCCTTGCTGTATTCATTGGACCTATCGGTTTCCGGTGTAATTCTCTGGTATATTATCCTGTGTTACCTTGTATTAGGTGTATAATTTAAAATTTATGTTAAAACAGGAATATTTAGTAAATTTGGGTATTCCATATGTAGTTATTATCATTCAATAGTATTAGCAATTACTGTCGAACGTAGTCTGAAAAAATAGTTGGCACAATCTGGTGTCAAACGCCAAGCCAAGATGATCAATCAAATTTGAAAGAGCTAAAGGCAGAGGTACTCCAATTATACATTAAGCCAATTCAGATCATAAGTTCTGAGTCCAGATAACTTTGCTTAGTTATCCTAAGACATGTCCTGTTGACTTGTTGAATAATAAAATTATGTCTTAGCATATTTGTATTCCGTGTATGCAAAGGAAAACGTTAATTAAAATGCCCCTTAATTCGGTATTCCCCCTTCCTCTAAATAAATACAGGCTACACTTCTGTCTCTACTTAGATATTTCAACAAGAGCTTTATTAGGTCATGATTGCAGAGTCTTTGAGTATAGGTCCAGCTACAGATAGATTTATTTTCAAAGCCGTAGATGTAGCACAGAATATATTTAGATCATTTGACGATCTAATAATTATTTATTGAGTTAATCGGGATCATTAGTGCTGTACTTAATTTGGTTATCACTACAAAATCACAAGTACAGGTTTTGTTAGAGAGAGACCTTTCATAGGCTAAAACTATAGTATGTTGTATATAGACTAATTTGCAGCTTTATTGATATCTGACCAATTATGCTTGCTATATAATATATGTATCTATATTCGACACCAACTACCATTCGCTTACTTTTAATTAACAAAGAAATTACATATATATAAAAGTTGGAGATTAATGCATACATACACAGTCAGAAATTAATCAAATTTAAATCAGGGCATTAAAGCTTATAACGTTATATTTGATATATTTGATTCTATGGAAAGGCTGGTTAAACATAAGTATACTATTGATGTTTATTAATCATTCACTCCTGTGAAAATCTGTGTACCGTCAACTCACCATAGATGTTGCCTGTATTAAAGAAAACTTCTCATTCCAATAAGTAAACACCGAAAACATCACCATTTATACTACTCACTGAGTACTACTTAGCCTTAGAGTTAAAACAGATATGTGGAACTAATTGCGATATTTCATTATATATATAGTCTGGAAATATAGTTGGGGGCAACCTATTGGTGCTAGAATGCCATTGTTAAATCGATTGCCATTGTGGATTGCCATTGCTAAATGGATCCAATATGATCGACTGATCAAAACTTAACAAGCCAATGGGAGAGGTTTCGCAACTATCCATTTCAGATCATATTTATATTCCAAATATATTATTGGTTAAGGCGTTCTACTTAGCAATGTCTCTATAGTCAATCACTATATTTTTATTGGGGCAGCAGGGTGCCTTCAAAACACAGTCACCTGATCATCAACTAACATCATAGTCGCCTGATCAATAGGCAATAACATAGTCGCTAAATCATCGGCCAACAACTGGCTGTCCAACTCACTCCGCTCTTCCAGTCTTATCAACCTAATCGACTTATTTAATAATAAAAATATGTCTTGGCATACATGTACTTCACTCCGGGTATGCAAAAGAATACAAAAACACCCCTTAATTTGGTAACGCTAATGTAGATCACAGGGATGCTCCCATATCTAATTAGTGTTCTAAACATTATCTAGTGTGAAAAGGCGATCTTGTTACATTCTATTATATATATACATTCAACGCAACTGTATTGTATTATTATTACAGGAAGCTTTGAAATAGTAGTAGACATATTATGAAAGATGAATGACGTTGTGTAGTACTCCAGGCTGTGGTATGGAACATCTTAAACCAAATATCTTATACGTGATTGGTGTAGCATATGGGTTTGGCATACCGGTTTTACGATTGACTGAATGTGCCCCAAAATGATATAAGTAGTCCGGTCTAATCGGTCCAATAACAATTGGCATAGATAAGGGCTATCAAAAATAGTTTTCTATGATAGGTGTATACGTCAACAACAAGATAACAAAGAGTGATCGTATAGGAATATCCCACATGCTACGTCCTTATTGGGTGAGGCACAGGGTTAGTATTCGCGCATTAGTTCTATCGCTTCTAATCACTCCTAATATATTATTATGTCATTCAGATGGCTCAATGGAGAATGATTAACTCTGCTCTGACAAATCTATTCCCCATGCTCGCTTTCTTAGTAATACATAGCCCGATTTTTACGCGCTAGTTACGTAATAGGGTTAGCACTTACGTACCACCTCGGTATCATTCCTTATCACTCTAAATATATTAATAATTAGTATGTCATTCAGATGACGCACCGGATTTGTCAACTGGTGCTCTGACAAATCTATTCCCCATGCTCGCTTTCTCAGCTATAGCCTCATTACACATGTTAGGACAAGTCATATTACGAAGTAAATAGAATAATAATAACCACATGTTACGTTTATCTATTTATTTCCTAAACAAAAAAAACTATTCTGCATAGATATATTTGGTCATAATATTATGATGAACCCAATTTGTACACTAGCTTTGACCTTATTGCAGTCATTTTCAGTTTAAATTATTTTAATAATAATAATAATAAGTGTTAATATATAGAAATAAATTGCATAAATATATAAATAGATATTTGCGATGTTGATCTTTTTTTTAAAAAAAAAGAAAAACTTGAAAAGCATGGCAAATAATAAATGCTATTACCGATAAATCAATTTAAGCTAATAAAACACTAGATTTAGAATTTCTTGTACTGCTAGATTGCTTAAATAAACAAAGACAAATAGGAATAGAAAAATAAAATACTTATATATCTTTGCCACATGCGAGCTCTCGCTATTTATCGCGTGTCATTACATAAATATCATTAGTTAATTATCATAGTAGATTATGCATGGTCCTAAACCGACATTTTATCTACTCTGTCTTTAATATTCCACCTATAGGAATATGATAAGCTATATATGTGGCTTTTTTAGATGAGGGAGCTTTAATTTGCGTCATAAAATATGGCATCAAATAGACTTTGATATAACCAATAAACTATTTAGCTAAGAATGAGCTACATTCTATTCTTATCTCTAATCATAATCGGATAACACATAACCATACATATATACATATAATCACAAATCTTCCTAACTATATATAGATTCTTGTGGAACTGATAGCAATAGGCGCCAAATAATAATCATCTATATATAAAAATCAATAAAAGTATATATGATGTTAAACGAGCTCGGTATTTAATATTGTTCTCTTAGGTCTTGTGGTTAATAAGAAGAGAGTAGCAGAGGCTAATTGAGCAGAGCAAATAACTAACCAGAAACAAAATAACCTACAATTGGTTTTGTTTTTTCGAATTATAAATAAGAAGCGCATGGGTTGCATACCAAGTGAAAGTCATTAAAATCATAACAACAAAAATAAGAACCAATAAACGGGAAAGGAGAGATTTAACGTGCATAAGAATAATAATCTTTCAACATACTCCAAAGAAATTGGTAATATTTAATATTTAGTCTATACGCATACATATAATCAGATGAGTTGTCTTTATCTAAGTAACTCGGCCATTGTAGTAATACATTCCTTTGAGTGTTTTAAACACCAAGAAAAGAAAACTAGAATTTAAAATTTTAAAATGCAATCATCGAGTTTATTTTTTCACTAGCAAATTGGAAGTCAGTGAATTGGCTGGGACATTGTTGATATCATAGTTCTCGAAAACCGCAAGATCTATTCTCAGAATATACGGCTCACTTTCTATAGATAGATTGCCAAAGTAGTATAAAGGGTATAAAGGGCAATGCATCCGTAGAAACGGTTTAAATTAGTATTGTGTTTTAACCTTTTTGTTTTATATATATTAAATTGTGATGAAGAATCCTTTTGGAAAGCAGGAAGAAGGACAGGAGGTAGATAGGGCTGCCGCAGTTCCTCCCGAGAATGAGGAATTCTTTGCCCCCACTACCATCCTGTTGATTCTTGGTGCCATTACCGCTTCCTTCCAGGCTATGAATGTTGGTATGATGATAGGTCTGACTAACCAGTCTGCTGGAGTTGTGACGACAGCTTTTGGTATCACCGATCGAGACTTCCGTTGGGCTTGGGTTACTTCTTGTTTCCCCTTGGGAGGAATTTTTGGAGGGGCTTTTGGAGGTATTATTGTTGGACACATTGGTCCTAAGTGGACAGCACTATTAAACAACGCATTATGGATTGGTAGTGCATTACTCATGGCCCTTGCGCCTAACCTTATCGCTTTGATGTTCGGGCGTATTATTGGTGGTCTTGCATCTGGTATTACTAGTGCAGCTAATCCTATGTGGGTGAACGACTGTTCGCCCGATCAGAGCCGTGGTATATTTGGTATCTTTTACCAGCTTTTCATTACAATTGGTATTTTCATAGAGGCTATTCTTGGCCTGCCACAGGTCCTAGGTACTGCTGCACTATGGCGTGTACAGTATGGTCTATTCGGTGTTCCGGCTATTTTCCATCTTGTTGTGTTTTTCTTCATGCCCGATTCTCCTGCCTATCTGGTGGGTAAGGGTGACATTGAAGGAGGGCGCGGG
>NAOQ01000170.1:44260-57392 GCA_002751075.1 Ichthyophonus hoferi | reverse complement strand
CTATATATATATATATATATATATATATATAGTGTGCAAGGGGCCACTTCGTAGAAAGATGGGATTGGATAGATGAACATCTCTAAAAATAAAGTGTGTGTAATCTATGTGTTTTTACTGATTATTGGCTATCATATCAGGTGACACAGCTGTTGGCCCTTAAGGCCGAATACAAAGCCGCCACTGGAGTTGAGTGGAAGGCTGCTGCCGCCAAGACTGAAACCAAGGCTAAAGGTTAGTAGATCTTTTTTACTCTCTAGTCTATAGTTGTGTGATGTTATTAGTCTTCTTTCTGTTGGAGAGAGGTGGTTGGATAGTGGTCATGAGGTATAGCTGACTTTACTTAGGAGCCTCTATATATTGTATAGAACTCAATTATAAAGAGTATTATATGATCAAGCTAATTTAATTTAACCTGGTTTTCCCTTTTTCATTTTCCTTCACTTAGATAGATTTGTGTATATGTATAGTTAAGTACAATATAATCTACCAATCATAACTTACAATATAATATAATACAATACACCATACCTACCTCGTATGTGTAGTTAATGATCCCATCTAACTTGACGTCACTATGACGCTCACAGTTGAGGCCGCCCCCGTCAATGCTATTGGTCAAGAGATCAATGCTAAGATTACCACCCAGGGTTTGAAAATCAAAGAAATGAAAGCTGCTAAGGCTGACGCTGCCATGGTTACCGCTGAGGTATGTGTGATAAGGGGCCAATTAAACGACTTAATGGTGTATTCTATACATAGGTGGTATGACGTAACCCACCCTTCCCATATATAGTGTAGTATTATATTAGATTATATTTGCCATTCATCCATATCCGACGTAAATTTTCATCGATTTTTAAGTAAGTTTTAATTAATAGGATATTACACAATTAACTAAGTGCTTTTTATATTTGACTCGTAGGATAGGATAGTGCGGGTTTAGAGTATTAGGGACGCCATTTCTATATTCTGATTGGTATGTTTAATATAGGATGGTTGAATTTACCATGAGAAAAAATGCGATAATGAGGTTATTTGAGCATTTTAATGGAAGATGTTTATTAAGGTTCCACTATATTAAATAATTATCCCAGGTGCAATTATAGTCATTTAAAATAATTAGAAGATGGTTCAGTTCATTTGTAGTATCTCAATCGAATGACGTCATAGGAGGCACTAACCAATGGAACAAATCTGTTAAATACAGGTTACACAGCTATTGGCTCTTAAGGCTGAGTACAAGACCGTTACAGGTAATGATTGGAAGCCTGCAGAAGGAACGGCTGCGCCTAGGGCAGCCAAGGCCAAAGGTGGGTAGGGTTATGGTATACTATAGGGTAGGATAGGCTAAGAGTGTGTATGATATTATGAGATTATAGGTTTGTTGTTTAGCAGACTATCATTTATACTTAACTAAAATAAAACCTCATTTTCCAGCTCCCAAAACTGAGAAGCCCAAGGCAGATAAGCCTAAAAAGGAAGAATCCAAGGAAACTAAGACGAAATTAGGCATGCAGGCTACCAAAGATGGAAACTTTGCTGATTGGTACGGAGAGGTTATTACTAAGGCTGAACTAATCGAATACCACGATGTGTCTGGTTGCTATGTACTCCGACCTGCCTCATTTAGTATCTGGGAATATGTGCAGGGTAGGTGTTTGATTGGTTAGTGCTTTGTCCAGTGGTTTATGATGTGTGTATGTGGTATGTGTGTATATGCTAATTGGTTGGTGTTGCATATAGACCATTATATGATGGTACATTGTACTATTATGTGCATACTTACCTACATATCTACCTACCCTACAGTGTTCCTTGACAAGCAATTCAAGTCTCTGGGAGTCCAGAACTGTTACTTTCCCATGTTTGTCACACAAAAGTCACTCCAGAAAGAGAAAGATCATATAGAGGACTTTGCCCCCGAGGTTGCCTGGGTGACTAAAGCGTATGTATATGTTTATCTACATCTGTATTGTGTGTGTATGTATGCACATTTACGTGTTGTACAGTGTATGGCAGTAGGAATATCCTCAGACACCCACCTCTACCCTTACTAACGCATACTGCCCTACCTATATTCAGTGGCAATTCAGATCTGGCCGAACCCATTGCAATCCGACCAACCAGTGAGACCGTAATGTACCCATATCTGTCCAAGTGGGTGCAAAGCCACAGAGATCTGCCAATCAAATTGAACCAATGGTGCAATGTTGTGCGATGGGAATTCAAGCACCCTCGTACGTCATCCCCAATTTCTCTGCTTATTGGCTTATCTTTTTATTAATCTGTTGATCATCTTTTATGTTTTTAATCGTCCAATATGATTTGTGGAAAGACGTGTGAATTTTTTTATAAACCACTCATACTAGTGGTTGTAGTATTATATTATACACACTACAACTATTATGAATCTTTGTTTTTTATAGGTTACCCGCCTTCTTACCCCACCCCTATACCAATCATATTGTCAATATTATATCCCATTGGTCACTCACATTAATGCACCAATCAGAGCCCTTCCTTCGTACCCGCGAGTTCCTATGGCAGGAGGGTCATACAGCCCATGCCACCCTCGCCGAGAGTGAAAAGGAGGTGTTGGAGGTTCTAGAGTTCTATACTCAGGCCTATGAGATGATGGCCGTCCCAGTAGTACCTGGCAAGAAAACGGAGAAGGAGAAGGTGGGTGCATGGGTAGACTGCTTGGTTGTGTGTGTTATATAGAAATGTGCGTCAATAGGTACACATACATACGTGGTTCTATGTATCTGTTGCCAACCTTATATAATGAAATACATAATCTCCATCCATATTCATCATTATCACATGATCATCATCGTTAACTCGCAACCCAAACCCAACCCAACTGCCTGAGCTAATTAAACTAATTAACCATAACCAATATAGTTTGCCGGTGCCCACTTCACCACCACCATTGAAGCTTATATTCCTGGTAGCGGGAGAGCTATTCAGGCTGCAACAAGTCACTGTTTAGGCCAGAACTTTAGTAAGATGTTCGATATTACCTTCCAAGATCCTAATAATGCTAAGGAGAAGCTGTTTGCCTGGCAGGTAAAGACGGCTGGTGTTGTATTGTGTTGTAGTTTTTGTGGTAGTATACAGTCTACAGTATTGTATTGTAGTATGTATTGTAGTTTCTATTTGCCTATATGTAGAATACTACAATTACATTACATTCTCTTACATAATATAATATAACCTCGGGTACTGGTAGTAGTTACTGCTATAGCTATGAAAACAACATATCCTACACTCTTCTACAGTGTTATTTCCCCTTCTACAGGGAAACTTGAAGCAAAATGTGATATTTTTACTTGTAAAGATAATATGAATAAAACTATAGTGTATAGTGTGTTTAGCTGGTTGCGTTGCCATGTGTACACGTGTACATCGAGAAATGGCCCTTGTGATAGGACTATATATTACCTCTTTGTCTCTCAAGTGTGTTTCCATAACTTCACATGTTGTATGATTGGTTCATTACTAGAATATAACTTATGCTCCTGCATGTATTGGTATCATATCATACATATGACCATACTAATCCATCCATTGACCTTGCAGAATTCTTGGGGCTTCACCACCCGCTCCATTGGTGTTATGATTATGGTAAGCCTGAAGGAACCATCTCATTCTCTTTTATTAATACTCTCTGATACTCCTATATGTACATATGCTTACGCCTGCCATATATATCTATTAGTAACCATTTCCTAATTAGGTTCATGGAGACGACAAGGGATTGGTTCTCCCTCCCAAGGTGGCATCCACTCAGGTGGTCATTATCCCTTGTGGAATTACAGCTAATACCAAGCCAGAGGTAAGTTTGATATTGATTAACTGTATGATTTATATATTGATTGGGTGGAAACGATAGAATGTAGATTCCAACTGATTAAGATAAATTTGATATATGGAATATGTTATATTATGTTAACATAATGGTATGATATTATGCCAATACCATTGACAATATATTATTATTGTCATTACTCTATGTTATTTTATCTATAAAGCTATCCTACCAATATCAATACACCACAGAAACTTCTCATTAATATCCCATGCCTAATGAAATAATTGTATGAAAGCAATAAAATTTAAACAGTCATAACTAACGGTGGGATTTTTTTGTAGGACCGTGAAATTCTTTTTGCCCACACCCAAAAGGTCTGCGATTCACTCAAGAGTAATGGGGTCCGTGCAACCACTGATAGCAGGGATAACTATACTACTGGTTGGAAGTTTGCACACTGGGAACAGAAGGTATAATTGGTTTGTAATCATGCATGGTTACTATATTTAGAAAGTTTATATTTAATATGGTTTTGCTCATTAGGTATTTATAGTTAATTGGTTTCTTTTTTGGTAGACTATATATATAAAACTATCTTTTGGGTTCCTAGGATTATGCAATATCCGTGATATTTAGCGAATAAGGTCGAAACTAAACATTTAGATGAAATCCCATTGGGTATCCGTGATATTTATTT
Organism: Ichthyophonus hoferi; assembly: GCA_002751075.1. Classification (NCBI taxonomy): domain Eukaryota; class Ichthyosporea; order Ichthyophonida; family Ichthyophonidae; genus Ichthyophonus; species Ichthyophonus hoferi. Next base: position 52,878 of record NAOQ01000170.1, on the reverse strand, counting down.
GTTGATTGGGCAACTTACCCAATCATTTTCTATTGCATCAATAGCTCCTTTGCATTGTTATATACGGCTAACCCTGTTTATTCTTACCATATAGGGTATTCCTTTGAGGATGGAGATTGGTCCCCGTGACCTACAGGCTGGTAATGTGGTAGTAGTGCGTAGAGACACAGGCGAAAAAACCACACTTGCAGTGGATGGTCTGACCACTTCTATTCCAGCCCTGTTAGAGACTATCCATACTTCTATGTACAACAAGTATTTACCCCATTCCCGTGTTTTTTTGGGTAGTAATTGAATGATGTAGATGGATGGAGTTTTATATATGTACTGTACTTGACTGCTTATGAAGGATAGATAATAATGATAATGTTTAATTATTACCTAAGAATATATGTATGTATTATACTATACTGTACATACTATGACTGTGCCTATATATACCTATACATCCATTTCCTATCATACTCCTTTTGCCTATGCTAATCATGCATAATGTTTATATAAGGTCATCAATTTTTTGTCTTGAGAATATAATACAATACGTATAGGGTATGCATAATATTAATTGGAGTATTGTTTACGTTGCGTACATACGAGGGCCTCTATATCCTACGTTAGCATTCTATATATAGCTATAATCTTACCCTTTCTTCCTTCCTCTCCCTCCTAGGGCCAATGCCCAGCTCATAGAACACACGAAGGTAATAGAGAATTGGGATGACTTCTTGCCGGCCCTTGACAATAAGTGTCTCTGTTTAATTCCCTTCTGTCAGGTGAAAGCCTGCGAAGAGGAGATAAAGAAGAGAAGTACTAGGTATGGTTGGGTGCAGTGAGGTGTTCAGATTGTTAAATATATATTAAAATATATCTCGATAGCCAGACAAATAAATATGAATATCATCAAGACGAAATACTAGAGCTTGTACACATGGATGTTGGTGTGTGTTTTTATTGCAACTACCAAGTAATTATTCAGTTGTGCAGTGCCAAAAGACCTCTCAGCCTTCACTTTCCCTTTCTCTACCCCTCTCTTCCCTCTCCTTCTCGCACCCCATTTATGTCCTCCTCTCCCCTCACAGAGAGGATGCTGTTGACGTCAATGCCCCTGCCATGGGAGCCAAATCTCTCTGCATTCCATTCAAGCAACCTGGGCCAATTGGAGACAAGTGTTGCATACAGTGTGGAAAGGCGGCTGTGAACTACACTCTATTTGGTCGCTCTTATTAAGCAACTAATGACTCTCCTCCGTTCTATTTCTTTAGACTTACAACCACCTTATATTCTATTAATAAAGCTGACCCCGTAGGGTAAGGGCTTATTACTATGGGGTTCCATTGTAGTTTTATCCGGAAATTTTGTATGTTGAAATTTTAGACAGGAGTAGATGGTAGATATGATTGGATATCTTTAATAATAAGAGTGTGTGAGCCCTCCCTATAGGTGGCTACCAGCTAGTTTAATTAATCCAATATAATAATTATTTGGTTTATTGACTTGTCCAATGAGGTTTTAGGTTGTATATTTGTAAAGTGATGGGTCGTTATAGAGCTATATTGTAGGATATAGTATAGAAAGCATACTATGATATTGTATATAGTATGGTTTCATTATGAATTGACTCTTGGATCGATATAGGAGGTAGGTATATATATATATATATTGGAAGAAAGGATGTATTTAAAGTTTTTATTTCTTAGTCACAATCATACTGTGGTATTCTTATTATATTATGATATCACACACGCCTGTATACATTAATTCAACTATCTATTCCTCATTCCATATATAGTACTCTTCCACTGCCATGTGATTGGACAGAGATAAGGGTGTAGATTTGGTCACATATTAGTACCATTTGTGTTCTCTAAATATAGCACACTATATGTAGGCTACTTGTTAATACAATATTAATTACTTGTCTGGACTACAACTGTTGTACTTATATGTTATATATATAGTTATATTTGATATCTAGATCCATTCATTCTGGATCCCAGAACATAATATCAGTACATTAACCCAGCAAAATTAAGACATTATCATTTACTTAACTCTTCATAGTCTCTCTTTCCATTGACTAATTTTATTTAGCATCAACTCTGCCTCGTCTTATTCTGTTTTGGAGTAGTCTGTCGAATATAGCTACATAAGCAACATTAACAAGGTAGCTATAGTGATAATTGTCTAGTTACTTAATGATGGGTTCTGGAGTGCTCTACATATATATTTATAATGCTATATTTAGAAAACATAAGAAGACAGATTGGAGACTCTTGATTCTGTAGGGATACTGAATAAAGGTTATACCGTTTTTATTCTGAATTCTTTACTTGCAATAGTGGGCTGCAACCCCGAGCATGGGTGAGATGGTTACTACACAGGCTAAGATCGACAGTCCTCCAGATCAAACTAACCTCTAGTTCTGACCGGTATTTATCATTGACTGTCCAAATGCTATTATTTTACATGAAAGCTGTTGGCATTTGTATCTTTTATCTTGTCAATTTCCAACAATAAAACGGCATAGCTGGCTTGTTAGCATATAATGTATTGCAGCTATTTTCTCAATAGAATAGGTGTGTATTGCTTTATTTGTCATAAAATTATTAATAGATAAATTGCAATTTACACTAGATGATGACCCCAGCCACTATCAAAATGATCTAACCACACCTAGTTGTATAGATAACACTATCAATTGATGCCTCAAATATCTTACCACTCAGACAGATTCTCACTGGGGCAACGGTATAACCCTTGATGGGGTGTTCTTGACTTCTACATTGTTCTTAAACAAAAGAAAAAAAAGAAAACAAACAGTAGGATGGTCATATATGCTGCATCTTTTATTGTGTGTTGTTTGTTTAATACAGTAATAGATATTAACAACTGGAGACAGTTATAGGAATTGTTGTAAAATTTACAGAAAAGCTTCCACAGTTCATCATAGGAGCCTGGTTTACTCCAGAAGTATATCTGATTGTTTAAAGGTAAATATTGGTAAATAGAGTAGAGGGAATCAAACAAAAAATTATCTATACCTTCATATGCGAGCTTTGTTTGGCCTCATTTTGCTAATTTTCTTTACTAACATACTTGTTAACATAAAGTAATTGTTGTGGGTGGTAGTTACACAGGACTAAAATAATGAATCTTTTGTTAAGTTAGTTAATTAGTTCATATAATATTAACCCTCTAAGTGCCACATTTAATTTTACAGGCCCTCCACACTCCATGTAGAAAAATTATCAGTAGTTATTTATAAAAAGATATTCTTCTATAATGAGATTATGATTTTAATTAGTTTAACACCCTTCTTAGCTTAGGATAGGTTAGTTAAAACATTCACATAATAAAAGTAATGTTTATTGATAATACATTTTCAAAAGCCTGTGTTTAAAAGATTGCTTATTTAAAATTATTAGCAATTACTATTGCATCTATAGTTTGAAACATAGCTTTGTACTTTTTGAATGCAATGGCACACATGAAAACACCCTTTAATTCAATGTCTACTCAATTTTAAATGGATGTTAAGTCTGAGGGGTAGAACCTGTCTTTACTTATATCTAACAATATGCATACCACAAGTTATAATGGAAGTTGCCTGTTCTAAAGGCATGCTTCTTCCTTGAACACAACAAAAATGGTAATGGTTAACAACTTTTCTATAGACCTAAATATACACCTTTCATATATCAAAACCATAAATGATATTTACGTTGTAAATTACCAATATCAACCAATTTATCATCTAAATCTAGACTTTGGTAGGATATCCACACTCTATTGGTAGTTAAAATCAAACTATTTGGCACAAGTGTAAACATCATTAAATATAGATTTGTAAGTGCAATTAGAAATATTGAATATGCAAGATATAAATCTATCAATACTTTTTTTACAATAGATTAACTTTAACACTAAATTATGGCTATTATATATATTATATTATGTCATTTCAGCTTTTTTAAAGATGCCTTTTTATATATGATAATTACCTTTATATTCTTTCGTGATGCAAAATAGAAATAAATTAACAATTAATTAATGATTCAGGATTCTTAGCAGCAATTAAATAAGAGAACATGCAATTTCTTAACAAGATGCAGTGGATCACTACGAAGCACATGGACCTTAGAACAATCAATGAGTTCCACATATGGATATTCATTCCTAAGGAGGACCTTCACTAGAACACCACTATCCTAAGCGGCCTATGGGTGTACAATTGCAAGATAGACCAAACCAGGGCATTCACTTGGCACAAAGATAGCCTCTGTGCACAAGGCAGCATGGAAGTCGAGAACAAAGACTTTTTCAACATATCATTACCCATCATGAACATCATCACTATATTAATACTAATTGCTATCACCACAACTTGCCAGTATGAACTCACTCAAGTTGACATTTGAGCAGCGTACTTACATGCAACACTCACATCAGTTTACAAGTATCAGCTTCAATCCATGAAGGACTCTGACAATCTGAAATGGATATGCAAACTTATGAAGTATTTCTACAGTTTGCATCCCAATGAACTCGGGTGAAATGAAACCCTAAATACGTTTATCCATGCTTAAGACTAGCTTCCTGATAATAAAGATTCATGCTTCTACATCTCACACAACAGCAGCCGTTTCTGAGTTTTATGCTGTTATGTTTTTGATGTTTTTATTATGGCAGAACGCGCAGCTGATAAGGAGGCCCTAATCAAAGCCTACAGCAGGTGATTCTTTACCAAATACGAAAGACAACCCACTAGTTTCCTTGAGTATACAATTTAAAAATATGTCTAATGTATCAAAATTTCTTAGGCAGTATGCATTAAGAAACTCCTGAAATCCTATTAAAAAGAAAATGGCCACTTGGCACTCACCAATCCTGGCCAAACGCATTAAGGAATTAGCAACAAATATCCATTCTGAACTTTGCAGTAGAACAAATTACAAAAGCCTACGTGAATGTCTACTCTGGATCCCTAAACCCAGTCCACCTGACTGTCAATTTGTCATCCCCTACCTTGCAAAGTATGCTGGGGAACCATTAAAGCCATCGGAGAAATGGCCATGCACCTGCTAAGGTACTTAAAGGCCACAGCTGAAGAGCGCATCATTTATGAGAGAGCTCCATCATCCTCGATGTTTTCTCAGATGCCAACTTTGCTGCTAATCCGTGTACACTCTGCAGTACTTCAAGATGCATCATCTGCTTGGCTGGAATATCAATCGACTGGCCTTTTAAAACAAAAACCAATACCAGATTTTTAATCGTTTAAAGTGAGTATATAGCTATGTTGACAACATGCCAACAGATAATCTATATTGCTTCAATCTTGGACTGCCTATGCATCAAGACCCGTTGGAAAAAGTTAATTTCACACTGACAACCAGTCTACAATCTGACTCAGAGAGAGGAAATGTGTTCTGAGAGTCACAAATATCATCATGGTTAGCTATTGGTATATCCAGGATTGCTTAGCAAATGAGGAGGCTGAAATCGCTTTCTGCCCCATGGAAATGATAGTGGCAGATTGCTTGACAAAACAAATGTTGAAATATTTTAGCCCCTACAAGTGTTAGAATGAATAATTTATAATGCTTGGTACAAAATAGTTAATGTTATGTAGCATTATACCTCTAAATAATTAGTAGTGTTTATGATGCTGCTAATTATATTTGATTAGGACTAAATGTTCAGTGCAGTCCAATACACAAATTTATCATGGTTCTAAATAGTGTTGATCATTTGAATTTTAATCACATTGTGAATGATGATACACATGTAATGCATAACACCATTCTTTACATAATTAATTGGACAAATGTTGCTGACAACATGTTATATATAACATTTAGGCTGTATACCTGCGTCGCTATAGGTAGTTTGTAAGGGACATGTGACGTGTTTCTTATGCATAGGAAAGACCTGGCTATAATCTTGTTGGCAGCACAGGCATTGTAAGGAAAAAGCCTCTTGAGAGCAGTAATGCGGTACAGATTGGTGACAACCGTGAACCACCTCACAGAGCAATGCATGAATATAGAGTGCCAGCTTGTGTTCAATTTAGGATTAATGCAGGTTAAAAAAAAGGAAAGGAAGCAGTTAGATATTAAAATATTAGTGAAAGTGTGACCATGTGTGACCATAGAGATTAGAAAATTAGGTGTATTGCAGTTGCGCTGGTTGTGTAATAGTATTTGTCTACATACTAGAGCCAAAGCGGTCATAAGCAGATAAGTGGCTCTAATGAGCAATATAATCTAATATAATTTTTAATGGGGTGAAATAGAAGTGTGGTCTGAAGGAGGAGTAAGACCTCCCGTCACGGTAACTGTAAAGGAGAAGGTTATTCCCTTTTGAAGTAGTGACCTCTTCATTATTGAAGGTGATGGCTTAATGTTTCCCACGTAAAATAATAATTGAGAAGAGGCTATGATTTATGTCTGAGGTATAAAGGGCATCATGTAGGATGATGCTATAGGTGCGGCCATTGATGAAGGACTATAGTGTTATTGTGTCATAGTGGGTGGCATGCATTATATAATGTCATCGACAAGGTAAAAGTTAAGCATGAGGAGAAAAAAATTAGTAAAATCTTTGTGATATATGTAAATATATTGAAAACATTTACTGTTGACAAGGAAACTTTTAAGTGTTAAGTGGTTGGATAGTGACTGTGACTCCTGAACAGAATTGGCCTTTATGATGGGAACGGTATTAATAGGTACAGTTATGCACTGGGCTTCCATGTGTACAGTTTTGCCATGTTAATGTGTGGTATATGGGGAAGATTTAAGCAGAGTTTGGGTTGTGAAGGTTTGGTAGCCGGTACAGTTGAAATAGTAGAGCACGTTATATTACCAATGGCATGATTCTTGCTGGTAGTAACTTGTCTCATAGAAGGAAATATCTTCCTATTGTTTGGCCCCTTTCCTTTGAGGAAGTACTTGGTAGTGTTATAGATAACATGAGGGTCAATGTGAAACTGACAAGGAGATTGTCTAGGGCATTGTATGCAGCCCTGATCTTTGTTACTGCTGTGTTGTGCTTGTCTTTGAGGACACTGTGGGTGCTCACAGGTGGTTGATCTTTTTATTTTGGACATTGTACTGTAGAGAGTAGACCAAATAGGTTGATTGTAATTTTTAGTGTAATCTAATGTAGGGCAAAGGCTGGGAAAAAATGCTAAGAGTGTAATAGCTTATAGAAAGTTAGGTTGAAGAGGAATTTCAAGTGGTAGTGTCATCTATTTTGTTAGCTAGACTGCCGAATCTAATAAGAAACTGTGCTGGTGTTTATGTGTATTTGAGAAAGATTTTTGTAATTGCACTACAAGTCCAAATGAGTCGGTGTTCAGCTGTTGTTTTACAGTGTAATTCAAGAAGGTGGATCCTATCATAGCCCTATTGTGTAATACTAAGATTCTTGATAGAGGTGCTGTGTCATTCTTCAGGGCTAATGAACTTTTGAAGGTATGTATGGCATAGTGCCTTATCAGATGGTAACTGTTGTATATTCACACAATTATTGTATTTGGTGGGAATTGGATTGCACTTCAATCTGCTTTTGCAATTAGATTGATAGTACATCATTAGAATTTCTTCCCTCTAATCCTGGAGCAAGTTTTGGTAGTGGAAATTAGTGGTGAAAAAAAAAACATTCAGATTGGTTGATTGCTGGTGCAATTTTATTGTATATGATATTTACACTGGTACCAAAGGAATTTCTGTTTTTTGAGATAATGGAGTTGATTTAGAAGTAAATGTAGCCAGGTTAGGCCGAGAATCAGTGTGCATAGCATGGGGTTGGCATAAGGTTTTCCAGGAACCTTTACTCCGGAGATAAAGTTAAGAAAGTTTTGGGAAACTTTGCAGTTAAGGTCATGCATGCTTTGGAAAAAAGTTGAGAAGATATTATCTCAATGCTCTATAACTAGCATAAAGAGCTGTAACTGTTCATAAATAATCTCTGTTAATGTTGGTTTGGTCTGTTCATTTAATGATGTGGAAGATTTAGTGTCTGACATAATGTTTTTGTTTGTTTGATGTAATGTGTGTAATATATGCAAGTAATTTGTGTCTGTACAGGTGCTGATGTAGTTAGTAATGAAGCAACTATCAACTGTAGTATTTGGCTGGCCTGAAACTATAAATATTAAAGGTAGGTTTGGTATGAAGTCTTGATTTACAGATGGTCAAGGTAACACTGGTAAAAATGTTGACTACAGAAATCAGTAAGGATGGACTATTATGTTTATAAAAACGCTCTTCTCTGTAATGGTAAGGAATCATGGATCTCAATTTGGCGCTAAGAAGCCTCTTCTAAGATCTCGAGAACTGCACTTGTGCGATTGGAGACGTTGCTGATGACCATGTCACCAGCTGAGTCTTTGGACCATTTCTCTATACGAGATTCCTTTCGGGTGGTCTCGTTGATCTCCTTATTGGATTCAGAATATGGGGTAGACTCCATATTCTACCTTCTATAAGTATATAAGTGGATGATCAAGGAATAGTTTTGTGGAAAATATTATTTTTATCTATGCAAACAGAAAGGAAGAATATATATGTACCAGAATAAAACAGAACTTGTAGTTAAGTTTCCAAGATCAA
>NAOQ01000170.1:29484-43111 GCA_002751075.1 Ichthyophonus hoferi | reverse complement strand
AGATGGGAAAATACCTTCCCTTCAACAGTAATTGAGGGTACTATGAGTGAATAATTTTGATAAGTTAGTCTATGGTGTACGTGTGGGTGTCTTGGGGTATGATATACTGCAGGTAGAAGTGTGTGATACGGGCCCATAATACAATTAAGATGTGATCCCCTGGAATCTATTAGTTGATGATAATTGAAGATCAATTCCTTATCTGAAGTTACAATTTCTCCTGGCTCTGGGTCAGTAGTTTTGGTGTGATTATTTTTAAAATAGATTCTTACTCAGATCAAATTGGTAATGGCAAAGTGAGTTATAGGGATAGAACTTTGTCACTAGCTTAAAGTAGATTGTTTCTGGATTGTATGCAATTCATTGCACAGTGATTGATGCCTCTTCCGCTGAATCTACTCTAATTTAGAAACATTTAGAACCCGAAGCACTAATTGAGATATATTCCTTTTGGGTATCAGCAGTACCAATGATTTGAGGAATGAATACATGTTCTTTGTGTATGTATGCTAACATGCATTGTTTATCCTCTGTCATAATATAATTCTAAGAGGCTTATACAGAAAAATAGTTGATTTATATCTCTAATTGGGCACCTGCTGATAGATTTGGTTTATTATCTTTTTGGTGGGTAACTTGGTGGTTGATGTTTTCTCATTATGCATGAGTTTAGAACCTTAAAGAATGCTAGTACAACTAACCTTCTTTTATGTTTGTATGAATGTACACAATTAGGTGTTTAATTTTAGATGACAAAGATTATGGAGTACTACTACATAGATCTACATCCTCTATGTATATCGTAGATTGCCTAGTTCACTAATTGTATTGCATTTCTACAGATAATGATATTGCAAATAAAATTATTATTCCAATTACTCTTGGTGCACTAAAATTATAGTAGAATATTGGATCATTTGTGATTAAAATTTTGATAAGAAATTCTGGTCATAGCAGTTAATCAATGATTGTATTTAAGGTTGGATCTAGGAATGAACAAGATCTTTTACTTTTTTTGGAATCTATGGAAAGAGAAGCTCTGTCTAGATTGGTGATTCTGGTCTATTATGAAACCAAGGTTCAATTTGAATAAATATATCCAAGTATTATTACTTGGTTTTTTTGTGATTCCTCAAACATAATTACTTGGTTTAGTTTAGATAATTTGGAGTGATACTGTTTATACTTTGATCAGGTATTGACAGATCATACTATTTAATGTTATTTCTCGTATAAATCTAATCATACGCGCTCAGAACCATGAAGAATGCTATCACGGCCGGCATTCTTTTATACTTGTAATGATACTGAGCCAAGAGTTGGAATTCTGTATATTAAATCATTATATGTTATACATGCTATATTAAGTTCTTGATAGACTGAAGTCTATATTCAACAATCATAGAGTAATGCACTAGTGGTATTACATTTCTACTGACAATATACCTAATAAATTTATTAAATTAATGTTCTTAAATGTTAACTTATTTAGATATAGAAATGTGTATTATAATATATATATATATATGAAAGCTATAATGTATCCCAAGCTAAAGTACTGAGTAAGTCATAGTTCCCTATGCACTGGCTGCTCTGAACTCATGGGGACCTTTTTGGCAATCGTGAGAACACATGATGTAAAAAAGAATCGTATTGAAAAATTTGATCATTTGCGATCACGATTTCTGATCAGAAATAATGGTCTCAACAATAGTTCAATGTTTGATTAGATCATTATTGGTTATTTTAGGTTAAAACATTAGTTACTATTGGAAATAGAATTAAAAGATATATAAGTAAATTGTGAAACAAATAAAGCAAATTCCAAAAAGGTTTTTAATATATATTGATGACTGAAAACATAATAGCAAAATAATAACATTACTTTTATTATGTTTTAAGAATTTATCGTGTATGTAGTGGTGAAAGCCAATAGGCAATGTATACAGTTCTGATTGGCTTGTGGCATATGGAAAAAGCTAATAGGTATATGTGTGAAGTTATGAATGGTTTGTGGTATATGGAAATACCCAACCCCTAAGCTATATATCAGTAGTTTGAACAAAAATATCTTATTGACCTTAATAAGTAGCTACAACCAAATGTGAAAACGTGTTAATAATAACAAAGAATAATTCAACAAAGCATGAGGAAGAACTTAGGTCTAACAGTTTCTTAACTCAAAATCTGCATATTGAGAGTACACAGCTAAACTAAACCAATATATGTGCACTGTAAGCAATTTAAATAAGATCATTGACTTATTTTACAAACTAACAGTATTTCAGTAAAATATCATAAGAAGAGCTATAACAAATATATATCCCATCCTTATTTAACTTTATGTTCCGTAACTTGTTAATCAAGATACTATACAAGCATCCAGTTACATTGAGCTTTTGCTCTCACTGCCTAACTTAGCTTATAAATTGTTTGTAAATTCTCAACTGCAAAGGAAGGGTTATTTTACAACAGCTTAAATAAAGGCTATGTTTATTAAAATATACCGTATGAGGCTTATAAGGACTGTTCTGGGTTTTTAATTTTTACATGTTCATGGGTCAAATTATTACTAATAAACATATACATACATACATATATTCAATTAATAGTTCTATAAAGTAGATATATATATATGCCGAGAAACATATCCTTACTGAAGATTGCAGAGGGTAGTTATAATATAATTGACTTTTCATATATATTTGCACATATAGTCTACGACAGACATATGCTCCTACATCCATTTTTAAGACGTTCATTTACTTGAATTAGTACAATTACACTTGGTAAGCCTTGCATTCTTCTAAATCTTGAACAGCTGTAGTGTATAAATAAATAATGGAATATTATCCTTTGAACGACCACTTCAAATGGCATATTTCAATACTTATTATTACCAGTAATAAGCTCCCAGTGACGCCATTCTAAATCAGTGATGCTACCTTGGTGAGTTATTTGAATGTATACATAGTTATCCTCAGTAACTGGTATCTATTCATGTTGTAACTTAATCCTTATCTTATCTCGACCTCAAGTAAAGTAGGTAAACAGGTTTCAGACAGGTTTTGAAGCATGGGTTTTGATCAACTTGTTCTGTAGGTACAGAGTGGGTGAATATTTAGTAAAGCATTAGGGCCTCTGTCTCATCTATGCCATTGTAGCTAAAAGATACTAAAGATCCTGCCTTTTATGTATTTCGGATTTCTTTCCCAGTTATAAATTGCAAACACATGAACATATTTAACGGTAGGTGGTTCATAAGAGCCTTCTAAAGAATCGTTCAAAGTATATTTACTTATTCTGTTATCTATCCATACCATTTTTGTTTACTTCACTCAATAAGAATCCCAAGCTCGGCCAAGTGTTATTATAACTCTTATTTTCTGACCAACCGTAATTGGCAAATTTAATGGTTGCTTTGTAATAGACATAGGTAAATAATATTTTAGTAGATATGTGATCCAATGAAAAATAATAATTACAAATTAAGTGTTTAGAATCGAATGAGCAATACTAGTAGGAATTATTTTTCGTTTATTTTTTCTAATGGTCACAACTCCAAGTTAGCAAAATCAGCATACTGGAGATAGTATTTAACAAAATCTAACAGCTTTTGATAGTGGAATCTCATTAGAATACTTTAATAGTGATGGAGATGTAATGAACCCATGCCTTGTTGGCTCTTCAATTCTTTCATTAAATTGCTGAATATTTTGAAACTTTCCAGGCATTGCTCTGTAATCGAAAGACATCCTGAGTGCCAAATAGTTTACATTAGTCATTATTTTATTTTAGGATGTTCTGACCAGAATGGAATCGCTGTGTTTCCCCATTATAGACCGATATTCTCATATAAATCTAAGCATTTTCTATTAATTTTGTTCACGTGGTAGTACTAGTATTATATTCTAGTCCTGATTTAAGTGATGCCATGAATACGCAGATGATTTGATACGATATTTAATATAAAAATCTTAACCTTTAAAAATAATTATCTATATAAAGTCATATTAAGTTGCAATTTCAATTGGTTTAGGATTAATTATATTATTTGCTGCAGATAAAATTAAACAGTCTTTTTTCCTTTAGTACTCGACTAATATGTTATTTGTGACATCATTTTTAGCGATGGTTTTTTGATGAAAATAAAAACGACACACTTTCTATCCCATAAAATCATAATTGATATTGTATATGCAGTTAATTCACTGAGATCACATGAGAAAAGCCAGAATTGCAAATTGCAAAGTTAGAATAATGAAGCGGAGAATATTATATATATTTGCTATAAATCACACGCTTATAATGCCACTTATTACGTCGTTAGCGTTTTATGTGGTATTTTAAATCAAAGACTAGATATAAATAGAACATAAAATATCAATTTCCTATTTGTCATTCGTCTATTAAAATATGAATGGAATGAAAATGAGCAATATATTGTAAACTAAGCCATAATCAGTGTGCTCGACAGATGACTATAATTATAAAATTATTAGCCCAATAGATCCAGATAAGATAGTACTCTTTATGATGCAGGTGGTTCAAAAATAAGGCAGCTTTTAACATAGCAATTCCACCGATGAAAGTAACTGTTAGGGGCTAAGGACTGAGAGAGTTTGACAAGCATACCTGGAATACCCGTACACGATAACTTTATTTGATTATGTACGAGTACATATATGGCTATTTATTCCTTACAACAATTGGCGAAAAAAGTTGCTACTACATTTTGAAATGCGTGATGCGCTGGGAGCTCTTAATGTCAACTTACAAAAAAGAAAAATAGAAAAAGAAAAAAAAGCGCTTAAAAACTTTATTTTAGAAATAAACTTTTTATTATTATTATTTTTATTAATAAAAAAAATCAAATACACGAAGCGCATATTGATATTTTTAGCTGGCCACAAACCAATAATATAATCGAACTAGAACCGAGCACTACATTTCTCGTTTACCCATTTCTATTGAACTATATACGAAGAATCTTACAGGCTAACAATATTCTCATAAACTAAAACTAGACCATTGCTCCCTTCCGCTACACACATGACATTCCCTTTCGTCATCTATGTAGGTGGATCAAGCAGGGTTTCGCACCATAAAACATGTAGCTTCAATTGTCTCATGGTATATCTGGGAGACTGTTAGTATTAGTCATCTGAGCATTAACTTTGAACCGATTTCATCAGCATTTCCATGGCCAACCAGCTTCTTGGTAATCTTTCACATTGGCCACATTACTAACCATTTACCCACAGCAGTAGCTCTAGGATAACTAAAAACTGTAAGCCATACTGTGTCAAAAGCCATCCGTTCCATAATTTATATTTAAAATACAATCTATTTATTGGATATTAAGGTATGGGTTAAACTAACCCCCCCCCCCGAGGTATATATTATTAAAACAATCTAGTAATTGGTGCATGCTTAATAGTAAGAAGGTCAAAGCCCAGAATGGGGCATTACCCGTTTTACATAACGGAGATTCAATATATTAGTAATTTAAAGTAATCATAGAACATAGCTGTTATAGTTATGTCTCTAATTATTTTATTTTTTTAATCACAGTGCTGTTTTGGTACGCCATATAACTTGTAATTCTCCGCCAATGTATAATGTGAATTCTCGAAAAGATCCGTCTAATATAATGCCATATAGATTCTGACGTTACTAACATGTAAATTATGAGAGGCTGATTCCCAGAGGAAAATGTGTTGAAATTCAAAAACAGATTGAGATAGGCGAGCCAACCAGAAAAATGAAAAATATCACTCAGGGTATAGCCAACAAAACCTATGAACATTTTGATCACAACGCTATTGCTTAGCTAAGTATATGCAGATTAACTTTAAAACACATGATAATACAAATTTATTTATATCATATAATCATCAATTTTATTTTATATATTTATAGTTAATGCATTAAACAGCACAAGCGAAACTGTATGGTGCACATAAAAATAGCTCAAAGTATGTTGAATGAGGGAAAGCCCCAACATAATAATAGTTGTATCTTCCAGTTAAAATGTGAGTATTGTTACTTCTTCCAAACTTATTTACATTTATGTTTTTTTATTATATCTTTAATCTTTTTATTTTGTGAATTGTATTTATGGTAAAAACAAAAAACCACGCACCCACAGAAGAATTAAGTACTCACATTTTGACTGATATTAGTATTTTTTATAGAAGAACAGCTAGACAATACCATTACTGTAAAAAACCTTTCACGGGTATCCAAGATTAACCGGAAAAATTAAAATTTATGGCAGCTAGAATTTCACAATCAAGAAAACTATTTTTAAATATATGACCAAACGGAAAATAACAAATCTAAAACAAATTACTACCAATTCTGTGGAATTCAAGGGTTATTTTTATAGATTCCTAAGAAGATACCCCTTATCCAGCCTGGTGCCTCTGTGATTAGGAGTAAGATCAAAAATAGCATCTCTGACCAACTGTGCTTCCTAACCAATACCAGGCCAAGACAGAACATTTGTTAATTATATTACACGAGATCTTATTATTATTTAACAAGCTATCCTATGATTATGGGTTCATACTCTTTTCTAATGTGGCCCAATTTCAAAGACAGAATACAATCCACCTACTACTAAATGCTAACGTTCAACATAAATATAGCATTCCAAGATGCATATACTTGAAGAAATGCAGGTCTTAGAAACCAAGAAAGGAAAGCTGATAGAAAGCAGTTCCAGAATAATTCCCAGGTAAACGGAACCCAAATATTAAACGTTTGCAATCAAATCTAAAGATAGAGGTAAAACAGTGCGTATAAGCGCAAAACCTTTAATGAAAGCATGTGTAATATATTTATTTTTGATCGCATGGTGGTATTGCATAAAAGAGCGCCCGAGTGTGATATTTATCATGGCATGTGTAAAATGAGAGATTCGTAGCATAGGACATGTTTTTATGTATTATATACACTATCTTATTTAATGAGCTAAATAAAGTGTATATTTTCCTTAAGATCAAGATATATATATATATAAATATTTTATTTGTGGTATATTCTCAAGTTTCCCGCAATGCAAATCTCGAGAATCGTTTTGGAATAGACATAGCCTTAGGCTTCATTTTATTTCTGTTGACTTAAAATTAATTCAGCATATACCAAAACCATAGTGGACATATAGATTCTTTATAACATTATTTTTTGAAATGAAACTTTTCATACTACCTTTTTCTTTGAAAAAGCTTTCTAGTCGACAAATCGAATCACACTTTAGTGTTATGAAGAATAACATCCGATCAATGGTATGTTAACGCTTAATTTATCATTTTCTTATCTTATAAAATGTTTCTTTTTCTTATTGGTTCTCTATTCTGAAACTACTGTGACTTGTACATTGCTACAGACAATTATGGCAAAAATTTCTATCTCTTTTTGGAAAGATAAATAAAAAACGTCAAAAAACCAGCCTTATTACGTTTCCCACACCTGAACTTTTCTTCGAATCTTTGCTGATTTTGACCGTTATTTGATCTTTTACTATTTAATTAGATGCGTAAATATTATTGGGAGGTAGAATATTCGAAGCATAGCTCTCAAGTATTGTTCATTCTGACTTTGGATTCTCTCCAAAAGATTACTTGGTATTTAATTGTGCACATATTTGAAAAGCACAATCAGATTTCCTTTATTCTCTTTCCGTTTCAGTGTTATGGGTCATTGCAAAATGCAAAAATTCGCATTTATATGTTAAGTTCAACTTTAGTTTAGTTGGTCCAAAGATATAAATATCTGATTGTTTTATAATACGAATGCGAATACGCTTCCCTTTTAAAAAGATTGACACATCTTAAAAACGGCACTTTCAAATTTCAAACGCAAATCTATCTTGGGAATTTTTCAATACGTACAGATCTCTAACGCCTCAAGCAATGCCGACAGATGTAAATAACCAGGAATAAGGTAAGGCATTGGTACCCAGAAACAAGCAAAGAGACGGAGAATTGAAATACAAGTTATTAGTTTTAAAACAATATAATAACCATTAGAAATATCTAAAAGAAAGCCAAGCGGATTCTATTATTATCTTCAGTCCCGGAGCAGATCTGGATAGGTTGAAATTTCCGCCAATTATTAAATGGTTAAGGATAAGGGCTTATAATGAGATCTTAGATGGAAATACAGAACTAGAGTTACCTTATTTCTAGTTTCCAGGCAATTATTTTAATTTTGAGTAGTTCTAATCTTAAAGCCAAGATCCACGCATACATAACTGCGCAATACTAAATTACTTCGATTATTTTTTTTCAGGATGGAGATCACATGTTTTATATTCATAGAGCGTAGTCATGTACACTATGTACATACATGGTAATATAAATTCATAATCGAGTGGACGACCGAAAACAACTTAAGAGAATATCGCATGAGCAGACAGTACAAACACTTGCTGATTTTGGTAAGACTCTAAGCTAGCAAATTATCTTGTTATTGTATGCATGCATCAATCGCTATTACATATCTATTCAAATATAATTCTTCTAACCTTAAAATACACAGCATACAGATGAAGTAGTATAATTGGAAATAATTAACGGTAACAGAGTTTTGTAATTAACAATTTATGTGTTTAAAATAGTACTAGATTTTTAATTGCATTAAATATAAGAATTACGTACAAGATATAGGGTGTACATGCTCCAATTCTTTTTTACGCGTTTCAAGGCAAACCATCTCATTTATTAAAGCTGTGTTTAGTGGAAAGGTGTATAAACCCTGCCATGATTAATGGCTTTTCATCTATGGGAAGAAAAAATTTCACAAGATAAGCTTCCATATTTTTTTTAAAAAAACAACAGTATCATTGATTACCGTATAGAATTGTTTTTGATTTTTTTTGCTTTGCTACGTCATAATCCAGCCATGCAATGGTTCAAGGCTTCATGGCCGCCTTTAACTGCAGCACAGTACAAACTGAAAGCTTAAAGCACTGATGTCATTAGTTTTGGCACCCTCCTTACTGGACTTCACATGTTTGTCAGTCATCTCCTTGTTAGCGCCGATAATAATATTTTCAATATTTGTAATGTTCATTAGCTGCTACTGCGGGGAGATTAGTGATTGACTAATAAAACGCATGAAGTTTAGTATTGGACGATCAACTTCCCAGATTTGCTTTATTTCATAGCCCAATAAAGAGGTGTCCGGCCAATCAGAACGGCGTCGTCATCTATGTACTGCCCAACTTAAAGCTCTCGGTGCTTATGAATATGTTATTTGACAGGATAACAGGGCTTCCTAATTAGTCCATTAGCATATGTATCTTAAAATATTTTATTATTACATTTAATATCCAAAAATGTATCAATACTATACGGTAATAATGTATATTACTTTATTTATTTATTTTTATTTTTGGCGAAAATTTCCCGTTATTCGTAAGATTTTAAAATACACACATTGAGCACATCTATGCAGGATAGATGACTGATGTGAACTTCCAGCCCGGATCCTATTAGGCGATAAAGAAGGAGATCACTAATGAACATTTTAATTAACTCATAAAACAATGGGCATCAATTTATTTGAGCGATAAATTACTAAATTACTCAGTAAATTAATATTCCTTATCTTAATAACCTGTGGATACTATATTCATTTATTTCTGCTATTAGATGATTAGATGTTTGTGAGAACAAACCTACTATACACTTTTCTAGGCGTGATACCCTGCGTAAATCTTTTAAAATTTATAGTTAGGTGAAAGATTGTATTCTACCAGTCTGCGTCAACCACCGTTGTTTATTTTCTGATGATACCAGGCTAATCAATTTGTACTAAATTTTAATGTTTATATTTCTATGATTCAATTGGTGAAGGTTACCTGCTAGACCTTTCGCAGAGGCTATCCACCTATAAGTATTTTAAGTATCTATCCAGCTATCTTATCGAAGCAATTTGCAAGCCAATAATTAGACCGCAATTACTGGTAGTGCCCCAAATATATTGTATACCAATAATAAAAGGAACATATTAACGAATAAAAACTGTTAAAATGCTTTCTTTAACATGTGTGTGCATATATCAGGCCGAGTCAGCGTAGAGAAAGGAAAAAAGTGAAATCCGGCAGTTGGGACCAATAAGGAATGTAGAACGATTGAATTTCAGATGAAAATTATAAAAAATTCAGGTGTTACAATTATTGCTGACTTAACTGACTTAATTTACACAACCACCACGCTGACGCCACCCGATATAGTTTGGATTGAAGACACGTGTTTTTGCACGAAAAAATTTGCCTTTTTTTTTCAAGAATATTTAGGGGGTAGGCTCATCTACCTCATCTGAGAGGACCCAACGTGCTGATTTTGTCATCTTCCCATAACATAAACATAAATAAGATCACGTTTTTAATTCAATGCAGCTGCTTACACCTTAAAATAGTAATCTAGAATCATTCTGTCAATTGAAAGTACTGGGCGTTGTGTTGCATATGCTGGGCTTCTATGCACGTAGCACACATAATCTGCAATAAAGACCCTGCATACTTTAATAAACATTCCAGCTAACTGTATAATTGCTCTAATAATAGGCAACAATCATTGTTACTATCTTTAACTCAATACATCCACCGTTTACCGACTGCGCTTAGGATGATTGTATCTTAAATAATATTGGCAACAAATTTTAATGCTAATTAGTATTTGAAAACAATTACCGATGAGCTTTTACAAGCTAATAAATCCTATCCGAGTACTATATTATATTGAAAATAAATAATTACATACATTTTTTCCTCTACATTATTCATTTAGTAATATTATAACATTATTAAACAATTTTTTAAAACATTTAGAACCACGTACTTTATCGCCTTTATTTTTTCAGATCGACAAACTCATTCCACCTATTCCAGAGCAGAACCAGCAAGATCTAGACCTGACATTTTTTGATTACCTATAGGAAACAAACATATACGTACACTGTACATGATAATATGATAATATAATTATGGTCAAGGCATTCCTTGAAGCATAGTCCAATGAACACCAATAACTGAAAACCCCCGGGACAGCTGGCTAATTATAAACTGGTCAATCCTCTGATTGGCTATTAGATTATTTGGTGCTTTCTCCAAACATACATAAAAAGACAGATTTCCTAGTAACTTCTTATATGTTTATGTGAGACACTTTGATTTAGGAGTCATATCTTTTTGTCTTGGTTAGCCAGCTTTAGCATTATGGGTCCGAAATTTCTTTTGTTTGTTACGACTTTATGTTGTATGTCACTGGTTAACGTCTATGCCAAAAATCCAGGTACTGCACCCCGAAATACCACTCGGCCTAAACACTAATATATAATTATAGAATACGCAAGAACTATGCAAGGAAACTTACTTTTTTTTTTTGTTTAATCTGTGACAACATTAATAGTTGATAGTGTACCTACTTTTACTTAATTTTTTTGTTAGTTCCAAATCTATTATAGTACGCAAACACATACAATAGACAACAACGGGGAAGTGACTAAATACAAGTTGCTGGATTGATGGATGGAAGTTGTGCTATGCCCATTATTTTATTTAACATTAGCGATATGGCCAGATTATCAGTTCTCTACCCTATTCTATAGTTAAGGTAACTGACTTCTTTATATTTCTATATTACAGAATGCATATATACACCAAAAACGCGTCCTAGGTTCAATCCTAGTATTATGATTCCTATGTACACCTGGGCGTCTGTGGATGAAAATGGCAAATGCAACCACAAAATGTTTCTTGAAGTAGCTAAGGGTTGTAATTCTACTATAGCTATTATTAATCCTAACAATGGACCTCACGTTTCCTCTGACGAAGCACCTGTCTACAAGGTTAGTACTGCTATATATATATATATATATATATATATATGAGATTTTTATGTTAGATTTTTTTTGTGACTAGGATTAACTCTTCAGTATTTTTATTATTTTCTTTTGTGCATGAACTTACGGCATTTTTTCTAAAATCATATTGTATTTTTTTTCTTTTTCATACAGGCTTGCCTTACAATGCTGAGTGAAATGGGTGTTGAGATGGTAGGATACATTACTACCAAGGTAACCACTCGGGACCCAGTTACTGGTCTTTGGTCTGTTAGTGGCATGAGACCTGTCTGGCAAGTGGCCGAGGATATGGAAAAGTGGGTGAAATTGGCCCATGAAATTCCAAATTTCACAGGGTTTTTTTTGGATGATACCAGTAATTACTTTGCTATTCAGACACACTTGTACAATATTAACCAGCTTTGGTGGTACCGTAATGTAAGTGTTCCGATTATTTATTTTATGTTATTCTAATGAAAATGAAAATCATAATGCGATTGTGAATGATTGTGAAAAGTATGAATAAATGTTATGTGTTACAAATTTGTAAAGGAAATTTGTTATATAGAAGCATTTTGTAGCTGTTGTATGTTAAATAACAGTTTGAGACTAATTTTCTATATTTCACAGTTGGTCTCCATGGCCAGGAGAATCATGCCTAACTCGAAGGTTGTTCTTAACCCTGGTGGATTTACCGATGTTCGTTTGATGGAAGCTGATCCTCAGAATGGTTACCCTGTAGCCGCTGATATGGTTGTTGCATTTGAGAACTATTCCCGTTTTTGGACCCCACCTAGTAAGTATTTCATTACTTATATAATTTATTATTCATTTTTTACACAAATTTTGGCGCATGTCTTTTGGTTCTTAAATATGCTTATAACTGTATGAAAAGATATACATATATCTAACTTATTTATCTTTGTGCAGGTTCAGACTGCTTGCTTATCGAGTGGACCAAGGATTATGGCACTTTTGGTGTTGGCCCCTGGTGCGGAATTGTGCCTATTGCTGACCAAGCCGGCCATTTCCTTAATGCTGTTGCCGAGCAGTCTTTCCAGACCGCTGCCATGATTCATACGTAAGTTATATTTATTTTGTGCATTTCTATATGTTTTCGACATATGGATGCGTTGCATGTATTTAAATTCGTTTCTTTTATTTAACAACCTTTTCCTCCCACAGTGGAAGCGAAGATTTTGCCTTCACACAAGGTCTTGCCGCAATGCTTAATGGTATTCAGTTCTTCTTTGCTACTGAAAGGACTCTGGACCAAAACCCATGGAACCAAACCCCAGTCTTTTGGGAGAAATACCTTCAAAAACTTAATAATGAGTAAGTTTCTCTCACAATTAATACACATTATTTTTAGTGTATATAAGTATATTGGATTGTGCTAAATGAGCATGAACCAGATACTTTATATTGGTAATTATGTTTTTTGTTTGTTCTAATTACTAATGAACTGTTTCCTCTACAGGGAATTGCAAGCCATGACGGCATATATGGATATAGGCATATAACAACAGGAGCCACCACATCTGGCAGCATGGTTATAAAAGTTTCCATTGTAAAATAGTTAGTAATCTTTTTTTAAAAAAAAATATAGCGAGGCATATCCGTGTCCGTGTACCATGGTTTTAGTCCCTCTCGCTCTGAGTTCATCTGTAATAATATGTACAGGCCTTAGTGCTTAACAATATTTTCAAGTATTCAACTTAGTTTACTTACACTGTTGAGTTTATAAAGCAGTGAGGGTGTGTCACCTTAG
>NAOQ01000170.1:12097-29171 GCA_002751075.1 Ichthyophonus hoferi | reverse complement strand
TCAGGTACAGGCCTTAGTGCTTAACAATATTTTCAAGTATTCAACTTAGTTTACTTACACTGTTGAGTTTATAAAGCAGTGAGGGTGTGTCACCTTAGGAATGATTTATTATTGAATAGATATATGTTTGTATTAATGTATTGATTGATAGTTGTACGGAATTTAGTTGGTCTGTAGTACTGCCTGCGGCACTCATTCCATGGTCAAGATAAATAAATATATAAAAATAGTATTAGCTATTATCCGCTCTTGTTTTGAGTTATTTAAAAGTGTTGTAATTACTAGAACCCAAATTGGAACAATAATTATATTAAAAGCATTTTTTTTTTGTAGTTTATATAGTTTGAAAATTTTGACGGTCATTATTATGGCTGGTGTAACCATTGTGGTTTAAATTTATTAAGATAATCAATTTCAATTAGCTAGGAGGTAAAACCAGTTAATTCGAATGTTGTAAGTTTATCAGCTCCAAATACTATATTCTTTCCTGTACGTATATCTATTGGTTATAATTTTAGTTGTTGGAAATAAGTAGAAAAGCTTAGTCCCTGTATCTTTTACCCCAGTTAGAATTGAGGGTGTTTGAACATGTACCCTTGCAAACACAGACTACGGATAAGTTTAAGACATCAGTGTGATCATGTAAAGAAATAAAAAAATATTTTCGTTTTGAAAAGCTATGTTGAGAATAGTTAGAGACAGGTTCGCTCTTGTAATCTCAATCTAATAATTATTGTGGTTTCCTTCGGGAGGCTAACCGAAAGGTCTTGTATTTGAAATAACTGGGATACTTTGTTGATGATGAGACTGATTTTGAAAGCCAGCGCGGTGATAGCAACTGGGCCAGGAAATTGAAAATAGTGTAATCTGATTTGAGAATGAATATGTCACCTCTCCAGGGAGGTCCCTCAGAAAAAGCATGTCATAGTTGGTAGCCATTTGCTGCTAACCGTATATTGTGATTTGTCCGTGCTTACCACTAGCTCAGCTAGTTTCTTTATATATTTACCAGGGTATCCTAACTAAGCATTGTGTAGTGTTCAATCAACAAGCTTGGATTAGTATTAAATTTAGTGAGTTATGCTAGCAAATTTGGTATAGTTCTTCGAGTATATGCTATGCGATAGTAGCTTATCACACTGGTTGTGCAGTAATGTAATCATCTGATACACTCTTTTAGATTTTGCATATTATTTATAATACTATGAAAATTCTACAGAGAGTACGATGGCCATTGGTCCAGATCTTGTTAATCCCGGGATTCGTGGGCTCGTTTATGCGGTTATTGGGTTCCGAATATGGGTATTCTCCCATAGTTACTTCTAATCTATTAATATACATAACTATTTATTCTGGATAGTAAGCGAAGTGTTGACAAAGTAAATACAATAATCTATTGCTTATTTCTTTGTCAAGGATAGAGTGATTATAATGATTAATTATAATTACAAAAAAAAGGTATCTAAAATTAATCTGTAGGAAATTTAGTCTAGTAACCAATATTTTATTTATGTTAACATATGCAGTTCTTTTCGGGTAGCTACTCTAAAAATAATACCCTATATAAACAATAAGAAGGAAATACAAATACGCAAGCAGAAGTTGTGGTTCGTTTAAGTTACATCAAGCATTGTATTGAAATCTTAAGAATCTCAGTCTAAGGTTATAATACATAGACACCAATTACATATTATTATACTATTGATTTAACTATTACTTCCATCTTGAATGATTGCTAATGAATAGCAAGCAGAGAATAAAATTAAAGGCAAATGATTTGATCACTTAGAGTCATAGCAGAGTTAAATATCTCTATTCATGAGCTATCATCGTGTACTATTCCAAGCTTAATTAATAACATATAGCAGCAATTAATTTGGACTCTAAATATTTTGAACCATGCAGTATTTGTATATAGATATATATATATATGCATGTAGTTATAGGTATATTTTAGTAGTTCCATACTGGTGTATCCTTCCTTAGATATGTTGATTGCTGAGTAGGTATTTTTAAGTACCCATCATATCCATCAATCAGCGGTTATCTATTGTTTGTACCAATCGATCAGCGATTAAGCGACAATTAATCTACCATTATTGATTAATCGCAGTGATTGATCAACCATGTTGACCAGGATACAATACAATAACTTTAAATATTTACGTACAACTTTTCACATTTATATTAAGCACATAGTTTTCTCTCTTATACCCTTAGTATTACTGTGACGCATATATATATGTGGGCGTGGTTGGCATCACACCATATAAAGCTCCTTTCCTCCCTCCCTCTCTCATACTGACACAATATGCCCTTCACCAAGCCTTCCACCACATAAAGGTGATTGAGGAGCACATCCGTCTTTATATAGCCTCAACTTCAATCAACTTCAACCACATCCCTCTATATATCTTTGGATTAACATTTATTACTAGACCATTTAGTACTATATTTATTGAAGGAATAGAAAAGATTGCTTCTGTTCTAAAACGACCATTGACCTTTCCGTCCAGTTGGTGTAAAGATTGCTGTACGGGGTTCTCTCTCTCTTCCAGCGTGGGCATTCAGATGCAACAATACAATATTTATTATTGTGAAATCAAAACAAGTTGATTCTAATTACTGTTAGATTATTGACAATTTGGGATTTGACAGACAACATATATAGACAGACACTTCTATCTACTACCATATACCATACCATACCATACCATACCACACAGCCAGATGAAGAGCCCTAGGCACACTTCGTTGCAACGATGGAATGATCGATCAGCCTCTGACCCCCCCACTCTGTTGCTAAAGAAAAGAGGTTTAGGTGGCTCATCAGAGAGTACCCCGGGTAGGCATGAGAGGCTGGATAGCAACAAGGTTATACTATACCATCCTGTAGAAGAGGGCGATACCTTATCAGGCCTTACTATACGTTATAATATCTCAGTAGGTGGCGTGATGGTGTGACAAGGTCGGGATGGGGTGGTTTCTTATTGGCTCTTAGTTACGTACCTAACCTCTTATGCTTTTTATTTGGCCTATGGTAGTTCTTGTTTGGCTGAGCTAGGAGATGGAGTGCAAAAAGACGTGCTTTTTAATTGGCTTATTTTATTTTATTACATGATATGCCTAGTAACGCACATACCTCCTCATTACGTTACTCCTATTGTATAGTCAGAATAAAAGCATATAAACATACCTACACACACCACTCTTAGCAACAGGATAGATAAAATGGTATCAATATAATAAAATACCTCGTTACACAAACGAATTGTACTTAAATTTACTTATTCTATTTAATTCTTTTAATCTATTAAATAATTTATTATTTACCACAGTGGGTAAAATCATATTGCGATACAAGTATTAACTGAACATTGATCGGTCTATACAGACAGCAGAGATTAAGAAAACCAATAATATGTGGCAAGATGGTGACCTACACACCCGTAAATGGATAAAAATACCTATACCCAAATATGGTATTTTAACGGAGATAAAAGCGGACAAGCTGGTTGGTTGGCCTAGACTTTTGTTATTGATTACTGCATTTGGTTTTATTGTTTTCCTTCTACCATACAAAATAATATAATATAATATATTACAGCACATTATAATGCAAGCCAACACAATACAATACAGTACAATGCATTATAGCGACAGAGCACAGTACAATGTAATACAATATAATACACCTCTAAGAGACCACATTTTTCTTTCCTCTCATAGACTATTTCTTTACCTTCTGGTTTCCTCTCCCTCTCCCTCTTCTCCCTCTCCCTCGTCCTCTCCCCAACCCCCTCTCCCTCCCTCACCTACAGTGTCCTCCTATGACAAGGTCTAATTCTTTGGGGTCTAAGTCTGTAGTTGACATGCAGACTGCAGAGAGTCCTGTACAGGTAATACAGTACAACCTATCCTCTATCTTACGGTACCCTATCTTATATGTTTATGCTATTATAACCATGTAAATTGGTGTGGGGTTGCCTATACATATTTGCATACACATCACAACACAACCATCTAATATATCTGTAATATCTATAATAATATTCCAATAATCTAATCTAATATAATATAATCTACTTTCCAGATATCCAATAAGCTACTGGATGACGTAGATGAAGAGATCAGAGTGGCCCGAACCAACATGGAGCGAATTATATCCGCCAATCATAAATCTCAAGTCACCTTAACGATGGCCCCAGTAATTGCTCGATCTGAGCCTGGAAAGTGGCCTATCTATTGGTTGATATTTTTAGCCATATTAATACCGCTATTTATCCCATTATACTTTTTCTATGATAGATTTTTAACGCATTTTGGTGTTAGAGATGGGTAGACAGATTTTTTTTTCAGTTGACTAAACTATTTCTATGCTATTACAATCACTCACTCATTGGTTTTTCTAGCTATATAACAATACTTATTTGAGCTTAAAGGTATATATACAATTAACAACACCATATTATGAGGTGTAGTGCATAACTATAATATTATGTCTATTATCATAATATACAATTTATGCCACCTGTCAAATATAGGATTTGGATTTTAGGATAGCCAATGGCCAGAAGACACCCATAACCCAATATAGATTTGAATAGGTTATAAAAGGTACTTAAAGGAAAAGAAAATATGGATTTTCATGGCATATATGCCCAATGTTTGACTAATTTATTAGTGGCATATTAAGTATACTGACAGGTCAGTAGATCAGTGGAAAACTATAATGCCAACTCAGTCCATTAACAAGGACTGAAAATTTATGAATAAATCTTTTTATATCTTAGTTTGAGTTTTAGATATTTTATATAAATTTTGTTATAATACTTCATAAAAGTGTAACATAAAAGAGATTGAAACGTTCTCTGCCAATAACTCCTAGAACCATTCTTTAGTCCCCAGGAGGATATAAGAAATCCAACATCTTAATCTTTACAGATTCAATGTGAAGAAGACGCGACTCCATCTAATCAAGCTGTCCTGACCGAGAAGGCATCAGCAATCTGCGACCTGCGATCTCCTACGTATGAAACCACTTTATCAGCATCCAGTGAATCATCCTCCACTGACAGAGTCGATATCCAAAATGAATTTGGAAAAATAATTTAAAATAGATGAGAAGAATTCCGACAGGGTTACTAAGGGCAAAAACTCTAGCAGTGCTGTTACTGAAACTGCTTCTACACAAGATCCATCTCACATAACTACAGTGCCGTAACCTCTAAATCTTCAGCTGTCCCTACACAAGAGGAACCTAGGCTTGTGATTCTACTTTTTACAGCTCCACTATCTGCTTTAAATTTTCCAACTGAACCAACCACAAATAATCCTTTTTTTACCAACGTACAGCTCCAAGTATGTCTATACTGATGCAGAGGGTAAAGATATTCAAAGGACCAGGTGGCAATCTATTTGTCCCAGAAAACCAAATCCTTTCAGCTCCAGTTGTTGAAAAAAACTATGTCTTTTAAGGTAGCAAAAATGAATCACTGTCTTAAAGTGACTGGTCCAACTGTATTAGATCATATATGTTAGTCTCTGGATGCTTACAACTGCTAAACACTATGCCTATCGCAGAGCTGTTAGCATATCCAAATATATTTTTGGCTACAGAAGGAATATCAAGGTTTTTATCTGCATTAGCTTATTGCATCAGCGTAGTACATCATCTCAGGATGGCACCCCTACAATCTGCGTATACCAGTTGGACAGGTACGAAAGAAAAAATTGACAGCAAAGAAACTCCAATGGTTTTTCAATATTTAATAAAGCTCTTCCACATAAAGCTACTCCTCAACAAGATCAGTAGCACCTTCCTAGAACGAATTGAAGGTATAAACAATAGCCTTTAAGGTTCAAGGCCTGTAATGAATCATTATCAACTTCTCATTAAAGCTATTGAGGTAATGTCTGAAATGAGACATTTATTGAGAGAGGTCAACCAATTCGTGACAACACATACCAGAAGTGGAATACTGTAGCAATTTGCTAAAAACAAATTACATATCATAAGAATCTGCCACCTACACAGATTCAGCAATCCCAGCTGTTCAGACCTCTCAATCCATGTCAAGAAAACATTGCATACAATGCACAAGTTTTTTTCTGTGAGATGACGCCAAAGAGCTCACAGGCTGGAGAATTATATGATTATTAAATAACTTAATGACATATTATTTAAGCCAGTGGGTCAAGACTGGAAGCATAAGCAAGATAGCAGATTGTCTACTGGCAACTCAAGGGGAAGGAACACTAAGAAGTCTGAGAAATCTTACTCAGTGAATCAAGATATATATTGGGTGGCAATTGCATATTTAAATGAGTCACCTATTACCCCATTGAACAGAGACAATTTCCTTCGTTTTGAATAGTGGATCATCAGGATATCTACATTTTTGCTAAGGGGGCTTTATCTTTATAAAACTAAAAATATTAAAGGTGCAATGGGGCAGCAGCAAACAAGTAATTCACTTGGGTCCAGCAACATCAGGTACTAATGAAAGTAGGTAACTGTGAATAAACAATAACCTTATAAAATTTTTTATTTTTCTCAGGCTTAAACATTATTCCTTCATTAAAGGGAAAAGGAATAATAATTATGTCTGTAGATGAGCATGCTTACATTGTACAAAATGCGCAAGTAATGCTCCAAGGTGATGCCATCAACAATTGTGTTGACTGGCTGAATGATTTAATAATAAGTCCATGACAGAAAAATGGCAACATAAACCAGAAAATTATTGCCAATGTCACCAATACCCCACCTGTGGAGAAATCGATGACCATCAAGAGTAGGGATTTAACCATTGAAGGAACTATAACAAGCAATATGGGACTCATTATATACTGAGTATTTATTCCAGTTGAGATTCATGCACCCAAGCCCAAGAGCTATGACTAAAGCTCTTTTGCTCTGTGACACCCAAGCTGAAGGGAGTCTAAACATCAGTTGTGGAGCGTGCAATCATTTTAATGTCTATAAGATTTTGTAAGAGTTCTATTGACTTGTCCACAGTTTTTTGGGATTTCCAATTGATTTTTGTAAGCGATTATTAATATTTCTGAACTAGTATTAGTAATGGCTAATTGACTTGATCTTCTTTTCATAGAAGGCAATATAGAGACAGGAGTATATGTTGGCTCTATCTCTAGATGTCTATTTTGGTTATATTCAACTATTACTAAAGGAAGAATTCTTACTTTATTTTGTTTAAGTGTGATAACGTTTATGACACTGTGTGTATGATCAGTAAGAGGTGCTATATTACTATGTAAATACTAACTATTATCCCTACTTAATGTTAGTTTGCACTTCTCTGACTTTTGAACAAATGAGAGATCTGAACACAGATTATCATATGTGAGTGCTAACGATGGACTAGACATTACAATAATGTTGTGATTACTATATATATTGTGCAACATTTTATGCGTATTACGAGAGCTTTGTAATTTTTCCAGTGGACTCTATGTGCGTGAATCACTAGGTGCTGTATGGCGGGGCCTTTATTGGTTATTTCAGTTGGCATTTGTACTTGTCTCATTTTATCTTGATAGTCCAATACTAATATATCCTTCTTAGAATGGCTCTTTAGCTAGCTACCTCATTGATGTAACTGCCAACATATTATGTATTGACAAGTTAATTTATCAGGTTAAAAAACAGCCTACAATCAACTAATATTGAGTCATAATCATTATCATTGATTTACTTATTATCTGGGATTTAATTGAACCTACATATTCATTTGTGGTTAATGATTCTGTAACAAAGTTCAAGCACGTTCCTTACTTAGAATAATTAGAAAAAGCTACCAGAGTTCCACAGAGGGTGCATTCTGATCTAGCTAGTTCTTTGAAACAATCCCACTCTGAATTCATGTACACTGAATTTATGTACATCTGTACCTTTACTGATGAGTATTTGCACTATGTCATTGTTGCCCTGCTTAAGAAGAATTCTAAAACGTTCAACTGTTTCAAGGAATACCTAACTTATACAAAAGATAAACATGGTGTATCAAAGTCAACTTTAATGACAGACAATGTTCTATGCTTTTAAACTCGGTCTTTAACAGTTACTTGAAGAATAATGGCATTATTCATCAGGCCATAGTTTCTTACCATTCACAGAAAAAAAGAATAAGTTAACATCTAAACCAGACGCTCTTCACTATAATTAGACGTTCCTTGGTAGAAAATAGTCTACCAATACGTTTTTGGGATAAGGTCATAAAAGCTGTAGCCTTTACCCTCAATATACTTTCTTTCTGTAGTATAGAGAAGATAAATCTACCATGAAACCTGTATCATCAAGCCACCACTCCAGAAAATTGACTGAGAGCCTTAGGATGCAAATGTTTTTACAAACTGGAAACCACAAACAAGATCTTGCCCAGAGTTAAAGAGGCGGTCTTAATAGGCTACCAACTTACATAAAATTTATATCAACTATTAGATAAGAAAATTTGTGAAATAGTGCCGAGTAGAGACGCCCGTTTCTACAAAACAATCTTTCCCTTGTATAAAGGTACCTCTAACACCAATTATTATTTTGAAGTTTGCTTCAGCAGGCACGAAAAGTCCCAAAGGATGTTCTGAACCTTGAAGCAGTACTACTGGGTCTTCACACACTCAGCAGTCAAGGAATATTATCAATAAATATTTCAGGGAGCTTAAGTTGATCAACGGGTCAGCATCTGAAGGGGAGATTGGTAAAACTATGATAGCAGGACAACCAGTCCTTAGGAAAGACATTTTTTTTTCTCCAGATTTCACCCATCGTTCATAGCATTCTTTAAAGTGTTTATTTTCTGAAGGAATCCAGACTGCCCAGACTAAAATACAATTAAGTCCAGGCATGCTCCTTTCATTACTTACTCAGATCTACAATGCAACAAGGATTATTCCATAGATCCTGAAATGCACACAGAGTCCTTACCCTACATGTATGGTCTCAAAATTTCCAAGTCCGTTTCTTCAGAAATGAAGTCTACCTTATGGGCTATATGAGAAAAAGTTATGCAAATGGAGATGAAAATTTTCTGGGACAACACAGTATAAAAATGGATTTATTGAATCAAAGATCAACCTATTCTTTGACCAATGTAAATCTTTGCCATGAAACATGATAGCCATGGAATTATTGCCAAGTACAAAGCCTGGATCATCAACATGGCCAATAAACAGTGCCCCAACGTGAATTACTTTGATATAGAGTCCCCCATATGCTCTTTACTAACCATATGAATTCTCTTAGCAGTGGCTGCAACCCACAACTTAAAACTGGCCCAACTAAACATAGTAGGAGTGTATATAAATAATGGTAAGCTAAATAAGGAGATATACATGTACGAATCCTAGGGATTTGTAGATCCCGTTTTCCCAAGTGGTATATGCAAGATTGAGTTATCATTATATGATCTCAAACAATCCGCATTAGTCTGGCAATGGATTTTAGCAGCATTTTGGGCAGAAGAACACTTGCTCCCCATTAATGTCTACTACAGTTTCTTTTTATCACAAGAAGGGTCATGTTTTATAGCCATCTGTGTATATGTTGATGATATGTTGATAGTGGCCAATAATAAAGCCGCCATTAATAGAGCCATCAACAGCATGAAACAGACCTTTGACGCCAAGGATTTGGGCTTTCCTTCTGAGTATCTGAAATAACAAAATGGAGGACAATAATGTTTTATTCATATATTTCCAAAGGGGTACATAAAGTAAATTGTTAGAAGTAAGATTATCAGACCACATACGAAACACATACACATATAATTCCAACTAATACATAGACTTATCCGGGACTCGGGTAATAAACATAAGTACAAATAACTGGTTGTGGAAATGGTCCATAGCATATTATCATTAACTAAGGGCATTTTATTAATCAATAAATGTAACACAAGATTTGTCCAATGAGCTAATTGGATAATGTGCAAATCACTTAAGTCATGAAAAATATTAGATTGATTCATGGAGAATAGGAAATTTAATGGCTCTCATTAAATGTCTGGTTGTTGGGGACTCATGGATCAACGCATGTTGCATAGATAAAAAGAAAACACACAAATAATAAAGAGGAAGAATCATCACACTAAAAGATTGCATACAATTCTTAGAGTAATAAAAGCATTTAATTATTACTAGACTAATATTTAAAATTTAAACGAAGCAATGACTTGTAATACGGCTATGGGCTCAGGTCACGCTTCCATTGCAACAAGGAAATCACACTCTCAGACAGATCTGCCATAGGATAACTCCATGCTAGGACCTTTAGATGAACCTCTTCCACAGATCCCCAGGAATCTCCTTTTCAGCTCAAAGTCAACTCCGACAGAACCAGAAATACCAAGCAACACTCCTTATACCACCTAAAATATGGCAGAGGAGATTCAACAATTGAGACAGCAACTCAAACTCTGCATGACCAAGCTAAACAAAATCACGCGACCACAGCTGAAACATTTTCCCAAACGATCACCAGATAACGGGGAAAATCATTTCCTCACAATATGGCCACACTTAGGACCCACATACCTTGGACCTACATACCTCCAATAACGCCTCCACAATTCCATGCACGCAGCATGCCCTTCACGACTCCTTCTCATAGAAGAACAGACGACCTAGGACCCACTTATGGAACAGATTATGAAGTTACCCGAAGACCTATCAATGGCCTTACTATAATGGTACCCAACATATCCACCAAACCCAAGGAATTCTGCCATTGTACTGCAGATACCTACCTCATCATCAATTTTTGCAGTGACCTTGCCATGTTCGGCATGTACTACAATCTCACTGATTGTTTTACTATACCTCCTTTTGCTACTGCCAAAGAGAATTCAGCATATGGCTTACAATATATCTCTCAGCAAGAGTCGCAAGCCAGACACTTACTAAATACGTCAGTCAACTGTCATGCCCGACAATATACTGAGTTACAGGATCTTAAATGTCAAGAGTTCGTGTATGAAAAAATCATGAAACTTACATTAGCTTACGGCAAATCAAACATATATACTCATTGAGCCATCAACGACCAACTAATTCATTTTACAGCTGTCCCCAATAAACTAGGATCATCCACAACGATCCGATATAAAATATTAACATCGCGCCTAACCAGTGATACCTACAACATGCTTGTTGTCATCATTATCAACAATATATTTGAAATTTTATCACATAATCCACTCTACAAAAATGCAATCTCCAGCTGCATGGGCCTCCGCAACACCACCTGGATGGAGGTGGTCCAACATTTTAGGCAATATGAGTTATTGTATAAAATACCTGGTCAAGTCCACACACAGGAGGACATTAACAGCCTTCACCAGCACCCCTTGCCAGCACTCTCAAAACGGGGGGACCACAACCCCCAACATGAGGAAAGATGGAATTCGAACCGCCCTTCAAAAAATTTCTGCTATCATAAGGACTATCCTGCAAACCACACTATGAAGGAATGCTCCCTTAACCCGGAATCCCTCAACTTTGGCAAAATCATACCCAGCAACAGGACCAATAAATCCAACCCCTTCCTCATTGCGGAATCTAAACCTCTACGTCAAATCCACTTGTCCAGTACTGCACCAAGGACACACAGCCTTAAACATGGTCCACGTCATGGCTGGCAAGGTAAGACCTAGAGCTAATATACAGCCAAATCAATTCATTATTAATACAGGTGCAAGTATACATATCTGTCCAATACTTAGTTCCTTCATCAATATCCACCCCATTGACACACCCGTCTGCCCGACTGATGGTCAGCACATGTCAGCATCCCTTAAGGGTACAGTTTCCTTGCTAACCCACTCTGGCGATACTGTCACTTTGGACAACGTTCTATATCTGCTAGAGGCCCCTGTAGGCCTACTTTCCTTGTCTGCCCTCACGGACAATTCCATTCTCTCTCTCGTCACCAACAAATCCATCATAGTATACCAGGGCACCTCTACCGTTTTTCGCGCCACTACACATCTGACTCACCAACTCTGCGTTCTTGAAGCCACACTTCAAGATGTACCAAGCCCACAACTAGAGGACAGCTTCCTCAACTTACCCTCTACTGAACTCTCTGGGGCTACATCACTACACACGTGGAACCAGCTCTTAGAGCCCTCGACCACCCTGCTCTCGCTCTGTCTTGTGTGTCACATAAAGTCTGGCATATTTGTTTAATGCATCCGGGTACTGGCAGACTCTCACAGTCCCTCTCTCACTTTGAAAAACCCATTCCAAGTGCAATGGGATTCACCTGTGATTCCTGCACAGAAAGCAAAATCCTCCACCAATCATTTCCCTACCGTACAGAGCGATCTACACGTGTGAGGGAGCGGATCTACAGTGACGTCATGAGCCCGGTAAAAGCCACTCGACATGGTCATCGCCACATACTAACCTTTACTGACGATTTCACTCATGTTGTTACCATTTTTTTAATGAAAACAAAGGGGGAAGTTCCTCAGCATTTCAAGACCTATCTAGCCAACTTTAACGCCCAACACTCCCCTACCAAACTCAGTCTTTTATTTACTGACTAAGGACGGGAATGCCTCTCATCAAGATTTCAGTCCTTCCTTAAGACTTAGGGGATTCACCATATGACCACACCACCGTACGCCACTGCACGTAATGGTTTCAGTGAACGCATGGGACGACAACTCATTACCATGGCCAGAACTTCCATGATCGACGCCAACATACCTCACAACTTTTGGGGATATGCCATTGCAGCAGCAGCGTATGTTCATAACATGATGCCAACGACAGCTGTAGGCAGCCACATCCCTCCAATGGAACTTTGGTTCAACAAACGTGCGCCAATTGAACGACTTCATGCATATGGATGCAAAATCTACTATCGTCCTGATGATATCGGCATTCATTCCAAGTTCGCTCCAAAAGGTACGCTTGGAGTCCTCCTAGGATATGACCTCAACATGACCGACTGGATCGTCATCGATTACACCACACGAAAAATTTCGACCAGGTGCAATCTCATATTTTTCGAGACTCCTTCCCATTTCGGAACAACAACTCTCCCATAGAAAACTCTTTTACGATAAATTACGAGGATATCTTTTCAGCTAACCTGGACAGTGACCTCTCGCCAGCAACACACATCAGCCATTCGTATAATCACTCTCTTGACTACCCTGACCAATATATCCATACAACTACCACAACAACTCCAGCGGACGATGTACCTACATTATCCTCTGTGGGAGAGACCATAATTCCACAACCAGGGCAACAACACAACCACGGAAGAACACATTACAAGCCATTGACCACAAGATCGAACATGAAATACCTCCAAGTACATCAAAAGATAAATAAAGAAGTATTTTTCTAGGCTGCTGCAAAAGTAGTCACTATACCTTATAGTGATATTCTGAACATTCTGAATCCTAGGAACATCAAGGAAGCTTTACGGGCTCATGAAAAAAATGCGCTGGATCATGGCCATGAATATTGAATTATCTGCAATAAACGAATATGGGACCTGGACCCTAGTACCAAGACCAGAAGGTGAACATGTACTCTGGCCACTATGGGTTCTTCACAGAAAACGAGATGTTTCTGGAAAGGTGATTAACCATAAATCCAAGCTAGTCGTACAACAGAGCCAAGAAGAAAAAAATGTGGACTAACATGAAGCATCATCTCCCGTGTGCTCATTTACCTCCATTCGCATGATGTTGGCACTAGCTGGTGCCAGGAAATATCATCTCGGACAGCTGAATATTAAGTCAGCCTACCTTCATACACACCTGGATACCCCAGTCTACATGGAACAGCCATTGATACACAGAGACCCAGAGAAGACTGACTATGTTTGCAAGTTAATTCGTGGATTATATGGGCTTCATATATCCGGACTACTGTGGAACAAAACACTAGATAATTACTTAAAAATCTTGCATTTCTATCACCTGGAGGCCGAACCATGCTTCTAAATCTGCCACGACTCCAAGCAGGGATTTTTTGTCTTCACTATCTACGTGGATGACATCCTGATCTGCGCAGAGCATGAAAGTGAAAAAAAAGGATTTCATCAAAATTATATCAGCCAAGTTCCCAACAAAGAACATTGGTTTTCCTTCATCTCTCCTTGGCTACTCGATCGCCAAGACCTCTAAAGGCTGTATTTCCCTCTGTCAGGCCAGATACATCAAAGAGTTATTTAATACAGTCCTACCACCAAACTAATTCAAATAGCAGCTTTGGAAAGAGCTGACCCCAACAATACCATTTTCAGTATGAAAGACTACCAAACAGCCATAAGATGCTTCTTAAGAATTTCTAAGCTAACACGTCCAGAGAATGCTTTTGCAGTGGGATTTCTGGATAGATTTGTATAAAATCAGTCAAGTTACATTATAAATTGGTTCTGTACATCATAGTCTACCTTAACTCCACCCAGAAAAAAATATAATCTATCACTATAGGTTTATAAAGCTTACTGCTTTTGTAAATTCTGACTTTGCTGGGGACATAAACTCAATAAAGCTTATAACTGGCTTTGCTTTGTTTCTTTTGGATTCTCCCATTTCCTAGATGAGTAAAAAACAGACGATAGTGGCTACATTGAATACAAAAGCTGAATACATAGCCTTATGCACTGCAACTCTTAAAGCTGTCTAGATGATTGTTATCCTTGAGAGTCTAGGAATCTACATCAAACCAATCCAGATTAACAAGGACAATCAGTCTACCATTAATATCACGGAGAGCGATGATATTTCTAATCCATTAGCAAGAACTAGAAATTTATGAATAAATCTTTTTGCATCTTAGTTTGAGTTTTAGTTAATTTATATAAATTTTGTTATGACTCTTAATAAAAGTGTAACCTAAAAGAGATTGAAACGTTCTCTGCTGATAACTTCTAAAACCGTCTTTTAGTCCACAGGAGGACATAAAAAATCCAAAGTTTCAATCTTAATTGATTCAAGTGAAGAAATTGAGACTACATTTTATCAAGTTGTCCTGACTAAGCAGGCATCAATATCTTGTGTCCCACCATCTCTTACTTTTGCAACCAGTTCATCAACGTCCAGCAAGTCATCTTTCACTGACACAGAGTCAATAACTAAAACAAATTCAGAAGAAAAATCTGAAATAAACAAAGAGCATTTTGATACTTTTCTTTTGTCATCAAGGCTTATGGTGAAAAATCCAAAGCAATGTGAAGATTATGGTATCATTTGGTGTTCTCAGAACTATTGTCCAGGTACCGTATTCGTTGATGCTAGCTAACTCCACTCCTATGACTTTGAACCATTGAAGCTTATCATGGGCCCTAAGAGCTTTTTTAAGGTTCTTGGGGTCTATGATACCAGGAATGTCCTGGTAAGAGATGATAGTCAAATGACAAGCAGTGCAATAAATGCTGTTTATTATCTCACCTTGTAAAAAGCTGCAAAATATGTAATCCTTGATCCCATTATCAACGACTTGCAGTAAATTTATTTCCTGGTCTTTCAGACTGGAATGTCTTCATTAAAGTAGACAACTTTTCTTCTTGATGCTGGTTTTAATGTTCTTGATGTTGGCCATGCAGGTTCTCAATTTTGAGAAAATAATAGTGTTTTCCCATTGGCAGTATGCCAATTTGTTTATGAGGAATACTGGCAGATCATGCAGTCTTTTTTCTGGCAGGTGAAGGAGCATTTGCTATAATATTTCCTCCTAGTCAAGAGCTGGGTAGTTTTAGGCATGGTTATGCAAATGGAATGTATGGGTCACAGGCAGGAGGTTTTCCTCCAAGTTCTGCTGGATAATGTCTTTATATAAAATAATGAAAGGGTCCATGCTTACGTTATTGTCAATGTTATATGGGAATACTTCATCAAAAAAAATCAAGCTTTTTGTTGTTGAGACTCAGCATATTGCCCAGTCCATTACAATTTACCCTAGCTGTATTAGATTCTAGTGTTGAAGTATCTCAGCTACTACAAGTGTTAGGCTGTATATTTCAGGTTGTCTTGTAAGAAAACACTTATTATTTATTATTATTTTTGTATTGTATCTTTAAATATACAGTAGCGTTTACAATGGGGTTTCAATTGGTACATAGCTGTTAGACATTAATTAATGACAATTAATTAAATTTATTATGCCATTAATTATACTTAATTGGGACTAGATGCTTAGTGCTGTTAGCTTGTAAATTTATCATGGTTTAAATAATGTTAGTCATCTGAACTTTAATCACACTTAGTGATTGATGTAACATACATAGAATTCATTAATTAGATTAATGATGCTGATAACAATATCAAATAACAGAAGAAACTGATAAGATGTTAGATACCACTTAAGTTTGCTAACAGCATGTTAAGTAATATTTAGGGTGAGTATCTTTTCAAATAACTTGTGTTGTTTAATAACTTGTCATCTGGTCAATTGGTATTGACCATAACCTGTTGGAATATTAGGCTAGTAGATACAATTATTTTGTTATCTTTTGTAATTGCAGAGTTAGTAACCTCATATTGCATTATCATTGGTCAGTGTTATCAATCTTGGAATTATTTATAGTGAAAGATCTCTTGACAATTAGCAGTATGATACTTATAAATAGGTATGTTGAACTAGTAAGTATTAGTTTTACAAGTTTCAAATTAAGTTTACCAATTCAATTGGTACTAGCATGAACGTTTAAGGCATAGGATTTAATTTTAACTTGGGGCATTACCCTTAAGTGACTTTACGCCCTAAATGCCTGCTTTAATGTATTAATACTAAATTTTGGGCAAAACTGCATAGGTATCATTCCAATTTTACCAATATATTAAATTATTTATTAATGTACCTTAATAAGTATACTGAATGGTCCATACAATGGCAGAAAATTATATAAAATTAACTTAGTCCAAAGCCAAGGAACAAAAATAATAATCAACTTATTTACTGCTTAGTGTTAGCACATATGTTTTGGTATGTAGGAATAAGGCAACACTTAAACATAGTCTAAAACACACTCTTCCACAGTCTATTAAAATGAGCAAGATAAAAAAGTTTTTTTTTTTTTTTTTTT
>NAOQ01000169.1:104509-121187 GCA_002751075.1 Ichthyophonus hoferi | reverse complement strand
ATATTGGGCAATGAAGTAGCATTGAGTGTGGCGTCAGTTGCTGGTTCCTTGAAATATTGATGAGCCAGAGCATGTACTAGCTAAAGCATACTTGGACTTCATGTGATTACCTTTTGATGTAGAGGCCCGAGACTCCCCCTCAGTTAGCTAACACTTTATTGAACACTTACATCTTGATTATGTAGTTAAAGGAGGATGCCCATTTTGCTTAGATGCTGGTTGATTTTTAATTGAAAATTTGGCAGACTCTCTCTCAGATGCTGACTTGTCAGTCAGCTCTACTCTCCTTGAACACTTGCCCTGTATTTTACTGGCTTTTAAAGTTAATATCAGCTTTAAAGTGGTTCTATGTTGTTTATTTTGTTTCTTTGAACTCTTATGTCTGACATTAATAAAAGATAATTTATTAAATAATGATGCTGGAAGCTTATCTTTATGCACAGGAAATTTTGTCTCCAAGAAATGTACATCTCTACTCATCATTATTTTTTTTGCACCTTTTTTCAAACAGTTTGCACACCTTTTGTAGATCTTGGTAGCCTAAAATAACTGCCTCACATTTCTGAGGAGAGATTTTGTCTGTGGTATAAAAATACCCTCAAAATATTTGCAGGTGATGTTGTTTGGCTCCACAAGTGCAAACTGCAGTTCAGTCTTTCCTAGACTTTGAGATGGTAGCATATTAAAGGAAAAGGCTGTATCACCTACTGTCTCATCCCAAAATATTCCTGATAGTCCACTTTCTATCAAGCTACTTTTGGCCATTGTAGATAGCACCTGGTTAAGATGCACACTGATCTCACTTCGTTGGGGATGGTTCAGAACTGTGGTTTGGTGAGTAATTCTGTGTTTCTTCAGGTAGCTATCAAAAGTTGAGTTTAAAAACACAGAGCAATTATCAGTCACTAATGTTGGCAGTGGTTTATTATGTTTAGCTATAGCATAATTATGGTATTATTAGAAAGAGTAAAATGCTTCAGATTTCTTCCTAAAAATAAAAGCAGTCACATAGTGTAAATACTCATCAATAAACATTAATATATAATTATACCCAGAGCAGGTTGCTTAATAAAATCAGCTAGGTCTGAATGCATCCTTGTTGAACTCTGGCAGCTTTGTCTGTATGGATGGGTTAAGAAATACATTTGGCCTTGGACATATTGCAAGCCTCACTCACACTCCTCTGTTAAACTTCCTTTTATGTTAATATCGCATATAAAAAGCTGGAGATATGGAGCCTGTATTAAGGTACATGAATCTTAGATGAAACATTTGATAACACATTGGTCCCATCTCTATTGTTGGTGGTTTCTGACCTACAATTGCCTCCTAGTTTCTTAATAAATACATCTGTAAGTTGATTTCTTGGGCGCCGCATTAGATTTGGATGTTGTGGTAAGATTAACTACAGTTTTCTCTAGTGCTGCACCAGTCTTGTTGAAAGGGCATACAATTTTTGCATCAAGTTTATAGAAATAGTCAATAATATTGAAAGTCTTGGCTAGTTAAGTGCAAGAGACCTGGATAGTTGGTTTATAGAATGATCATTGTTTCTCTGTTGCTAAGCCTAAATTAATTAATCAGTAACTAACCTCTAATTTTTATCATTAGCTAAGACTTAGATTAATTTAGAATCAGGACTTAGACTATCCTGCAAGTCATATAAATTAATCAAAACAAGGCTTAGAATTCAGATCAAGTTATACAGAAATCTGATTGGTTTTTAGAAGTAAATTACCACATCTATTTAAACCAATCGGTGCTAGGTATAAGCAATAGTGTAAGCCCTTAAGTGAGCAAGGTCATAGTAACCATACTAGTAATTAATATTATTAATACTAAACTACTTAAGGTAGATAGACATCAGAGATGCAACCAGAAAAAATTGTAAATAAAAAACATACAGAATCTTTATTTTAAGTGTTTTGTAATTTCTCTTTTGAGTTAGGCTATGTCTCTTCATAAGAAATATAAGAAGGTAACGAAAAGGACAATTCCTAGTATACCTAACACAGCTATCACATCAAATTGTATTGCTAAAAAGTCAAGAGTAATTATTTCTTCACATTCAGAAGATAACACATTTAAAGAATCCAAGATGAGGACAACAAAGACATACTCTCCGCCAATTGCTGATATACCCACACCACTGGATAACTCAGAGTCAAGCTCATCTAAGTCCAGTTCCACAAACATTTCTTCTTTGTCGGAGTCTAAGGATTATAGTGAGATTGACTGTGATAATAACAATAATTAATTATGTTTTTTGTAGCATAACATTTGCGTTCTGAATACTTCCTCTTCTTGGAGGACTTGCTATTTTTTTTTCCCTCAGAAAGAGTAAGGAAAACAAACTAATCTTTGGGTCTGGGGCATAAGACACATTTATCAATGTTATGATCCTTTCAATATTGTTCACTATTGTAAGTAATTTGATATTACCAGAACCTAAACCATCATTCTGTTTTCCATTTTTCTATT
This sequence comes from Ichthyophonus hoferi, assembly GCA_002751075.1. Taxonomy (NCBI): domain Eukaryota; class Ichthyosporea; order Ichthyophonida; family Ichthyophonidae; genus Ichthyophonus; species Ichthyophonus hoferi. The sequence continues at coordinate 118,706 of NAOQ01000169.1, read as the reverse complement.
TAATGTGGGAGATATTGGCCATGAAGAATAAAACGTCCTCCCTGCAGTAATGCAGGTGGCTTGAAGGGTGGCTGAAAGATCCATTGTCTGACACGGAGGTCTTTGTATTAAGAGTGAATGAAATAGACAGCTTATTCGTATATACTATAGCTACCAAGAATACCGACTCTCCTGTCACATATGTTTTAAAGAAAGGCTTCTGGATATTTTGAGAGTTGAAAAAACTTGTATTGTCATGCTGCTGACTATCAGGCCTCTGCATTGAAGACTGATACTGGGGCTGAATTGGGAAATTCTCAGTATAGGTGATATTATCAATAAACTTCTTGAAAGTCCATTGGACTTTTGAAGTGCCACAAATTTTTCTACATATTTGGCACACTGGTTGACCTCCCTCATTACCTGGATAATCTTAACCAGGATAGATAGATCATTCGTTTCCAGCTCCCTCTCTATCAATCCTTTTAATTCTTAGAAACCCTTCCAAGAATGTGATCGCAGACCCATTGGGCTTTACCTTGGTGTAAAATTCTATTAGATGTGTATAACACGTTGAAATCTCCTTATCATCATTTTTTTATATACCTATCCATGTTTAATAGGCTAACTGTAAGGGTTCCTGGTTCCCATCTCACAATGATGTGTTCTTCCTGCATGATTAAATAAAAAAAGCAATAACTTGAAGTTACCCCTGTAGTTGAAATGTCAGGGTATAAGCTGCCGATCATAGATTCAGCCTCACTATCTATAGACTGGTATTGGAAGAGAGTTGCATCATTTGTTTATGTTTGCCTATGGATCCCAATTTGGTTGCAGAGGCAATGGCAATCTTAATCTTTACTTTTGGTAGTGTATGAGCAGATATACCTCTTCTCATTACTGTCATAACTACTTCTTGTAACGGATAGGGGTTTTTTGTATATCACTTTATTGTACAACACTATGAAATCAGGATCCAGACTAAGTCTGTGATTGCTGGTTATACACTTGTTGGTTCAGGTCAATGCCAGCTGACCGGTGATAGCATTTAAGGTAAAATAATATTTAATAGGTATTCAACCTAATTTGTTATCTAACATGTTGTCAGCCACATATTGTTTAATGATTACATAAAGAATTATTCTGAATGCTATGTATCACACTTGTGGCATCAATGACTATGTGTGTTTAAATGCCAATAATCAACCCTGATTAAAACAAATATCATAAATTCACGTACTATAGTGCATTAAGCATCTAGCCCCAATTAAACATAATTAATGACATCATATAATTAATTAATTATCATTAATTATTGTCTAACTCTTAATTACCAATTGAAACCTCATTCTAAACACTACTGAATGTTTAGATTTAGAGGTGCACTACTATATAACATTAGGTATTTTTATACAATATACATATCATAGAGTATACAGCCTAACACTTGTAGGGGCTGAAATACTTCATCATGAAATGATATCTGGCATCGGTAACTGCTAGGCTGAAGTCAGAGGCCCACTGAGTGTAGGAAAACACGTTGAAACCTGCATGCAGGATATTATGTTGTCAGACCCAGACTAGCCACTATATGATAATTGACCATTTATCCCTTCTCTAAATATTTGTTCACGATTTATGGTTATCAAATCATGTCCTGTGACCTCAGTAAAAAGTAAACTAGTGAACCTATTTGCCACCGTGAGTTTGGTTGAAGTCTCCCCCTGCATCAGTTCACTCATATTAGATGGCTCAGTTGGTCCAGTTGGTTCAGATAGTTTGGGTGGTTCAGATGAAATTGTAGGTGTGTCTTGAGTAGTAGGCTCTTTTGAATCAACATTTTAGCAAGGCTGTTGAAAAGATGAATTGGCAGTGAAGGTACTACTCGTTGTTGGGCCTTATTAATTCTGTTGAAGTTGATGTCTGTCAAAAATGATATTTCAAAAGTTGTCATTGTTATAAACTCCAGTGGCCTCAGAGAACTCATCTTTGAAACTGAGCCTGCCTTTAAATTTTCTGGCCTACAGTATGCTTCAGAGTCTGCACTTGTGAAACTTTACAAGTGTAGACTTCTTCAAAAAGTTGTCTTGAGGTAGATTTGTCGTCAGTTGAGGTTGAGGAGAACTAGATCCCCAACTTCTTTTTTTCCTTGATAGCTTTGGTTTCTGAGTTCCTTCCTGTGGTAGAACTGGTCTTCTTCTTATACCTTGTTATAGTTTAGCACAGAGTTTTTCCAACCTGTTGAGTTATTACTTTATAGAAATAGTTATAAGTCCTATACTTTACTTTATTGAAACACCACTTCAAATCAGAATCCAGATTAAGTCTGGACATACTGGCTATATAGTAGTTGAATTGTACCATACCAACTTAATCACATCATTATTGCACATGTATACACATATTCCCCAATAGGAACTCAAAGTGACTGTTCTGGAACATGTCCTTAGGAACAGCTTTCCAATGGTTATTCAAAGCATCATTCATGAACTTACATATCAACTGTTGTTATAAATAAGTTGTTCAATGATTATTCAAGGATCATTTAGAATACTATGTATCACATGTGGTATTGCAAAAAATATCCTGTGACTATACGAAGAATCATTCATGAATCTGCATATCGCATGTGCCTCATCTCATCATCACTATTTGTGTTATTTGAGACCAATGACCATTATTATTTAAAAATCATGGAAAATCTAAATTCTAGCCTTTTATTGCACCTATCATTAAAGGGCTTCCTCCAAATCTCCCAAGGCAAAGACAGCTACTGACAAACACCAATCAGTGACGGGTGCGGATAAATCCTGCAAAAAGGCGGCCTTCAAGGAAACAGATGAAGGTAGGATAGTAGGGTATAGTAGGTAGTAGGGATGGTTGGGAGAGGGCCTGATGAAAGGACCCATGTCATTGGGAGGAGCTGAAATACTTCAATGGTCATTAAGATACAACACTCAAATGATGCAGAGCCCAGGCTAATGTTCACTAATGGTGGAGTCACTAGGTCCTTGTCAGTTGCAAAGTAGTAATCTAGGTCTCTTCTGGTTAGATCCTTTGATTCTGAGGAAAAGGTAATCTTCAATCTTCTTGGCCTTAATTACAGACTGTTGAGCAGAAGTTGAGGTTCTGACGTACTTTTTCCTTTTACAAATACACTTCCTTTTATTAATGTCATGGTTATTGTTAGTATTTAATTTCTACAAAATTACACAATAGCTCTTTAAACACATTTATTAAATAGATGAGATTTGAGCAGTCTTTGACTGAGACCTGACCTCTGGTCATAACAGCTTCTAATAGACAACTGACCTGTCAGTCATATCATAGCTATGTTTATTAGCAAAAAGAAAAAATTAAAATATTGGATTGGAGTTAAAATTTAAAAGCATCATATATGGAAACCTCAAATCACAACTTATATGCTATCACTATTTTGGACAGCTTAGCTATGGATAGATATTCTCCCTTATCAAGTTAAGATAAGATACCATACTTAGACCTCTGGTCGAATTTCTTCCAAATGTATAAAGGTGTCTAATAATAATTATTACTAAACTTAATTAATTATAAGTTATAATAGTTACGGTGTTATACAGCTGAGCCAATTAAGAACTTAAAGTAAAAATATACTGAAATGGTGATTGTACTAGACCCATATCTTTAGAGGGAATGCAATACTATATATCAGTTATATATTTAATACAAACAACTTCTACATATTAGCTATATATGAAAACACTAATAATAATTCTAGCCAGGATAAAAAATTGGCGGCTGTGTTAAATAAGTAGAGCTAATTAGTAACCTTTAAATATATTTCATATGAGGTTGATTATCTTCTGTTCCTTTTGGGAGAAGAAGAAGAGAATATACTGTCTACACGAATAGGTAATAAAGAAAGGAATAAAAACAAACTAGCAACCAACGTTGCTAAGAGCAAAGATTGTGATATGAAGTGCAGTTATGATTTGGTATTACAACACTAATACATTTCTTACTAATGTATGATTAAAATTACTTTTTAAATATTTAATAGCATATTTTCATTAAAAAATAATGGGCATACAAGATAATAGTGGATATTCCTGGTTTATTGCTCAAGTAATCTGCAAGTAGAAGCATCAATTATTAATTTATAAATACTTTAATATTTTTGTTGATGTTCATATATACCTGACTAGAAATCCTACCAAATCAGAGTGAACAGAAGATGAAAATTGTATGGGTAACATTGTAAGTATGCAGTTTTAAAAGAGTTTTTATTAGTTTAGCCTGAGAAATAATGCCGCAAAATATTTCAAGTGAATTATATTAATTTGTACACAAGACCTAATTTTTAACTGTATTTTTTGCAGGATGTTCTAAGAGAAAAGATTGTGCTTTTACGTCATTGTTTATAGACAACACAACTAAAGATATTATATGTTCAGCTTTATTTGTATTTAATTTCTATTACTGTTCTTTTCCTTAATCCTCAATAACTGGTATTATATTGCCAAAAAATTGAGGTCTCTACATACTGTTGTTGTCCGCTGTCATTTAATTCGAATGGTTTAAATCACTGATCCTCACACAAGTTCATGTGAATATGAATGGATGCCTCTGGCAGCACAGAACATTTTTCACTCCACTGTCCAATAACACTTTTACTGATTGTCAAGTAATTAAAATATATCCATACTTTTAAGTTTTATATGGGCATTAAATACTTATTTAATACCGTTTGCATTTAAAAAATGATTTCATCTTTATATTACGTAAAATAATGCTTCCAGGCTGCACTTATAATTGTTGACCTATCTATCACTGTTTAAATTTCAAAAAGTGCAGTTTTGTTTCCAAGGGTTTGAAAATTACTATTTTAAAACTTTTGACCCAGTAGATTATCAGAATGGCCCAGTGTTAGGTCTTTACATATTACCATATAAGATTCTTATTATTTAATTATTATTGGCTACTTGTGTTATTTGAGTTATTCTAGTTAATGCCAATGTCTCCTCAAGCAACATAATTCAGGTATCACAGATTGTTTTCATACTCAATATGCAGAATATACCAGTTCGATTCTTATGAGCCAAGGTTTTGTAATTTTTTCGACCTTATATATAATATATATATATATATAAATCTAGACACCAAGACAATTAGTGAAGGAATCATACCAAGTAAGCGGGAGAATAATATTCCTGACTGTTGAAGATATGCAGACAGCTACCCGTTGTGTAGAGCCGAAGGATGTCTGTGTACTTCTGCTGTGTGGCATACCGGCGGCTGGAAAGACAACTCTGGCTCGAGAGCTGGTAACCCAGAGAAGCTGCTTAGAGGGTTTATTCAAACATGGGAAAGGTGAGGTGTGTTTTTGACTCTAGAGGACAGGACGGGCAAACTTACCTTATGTCGGAGTGGGTATTGGATGGGGGATCGTATGGAGCAGATGAAAGCAGAGAAGAAGAGCATAAAAAAGGATTCATAGGAGCTATAGTCTAAAGATTTTGTAAATTGCAGTACGTGTGCAAGTAAGCACTAACCAGCCTTGTTCTATTGATATGCCTTTATGAGGTCTATAAGGTCTGGAATTCAATTATAGTCTATTTGAGATCTGTTGATTGTTGTCTAGATATAAGGCAATCACTTGGCTTTAGAACAGTACAAATTGGTCAATATCCTGGAGGAAGCATTGCAAGCGGCGAAAGGCATGGTAACCTTGCAAACCCGAAAGCTTAAAAGCATCACTAATAGATGGTGTTGGATATCAGTGCCTTGCGTGCAGATAGTCAGTTATGACGACCACACTACAGCACCTCAGCTCTCATCCCAGGACCCTGGTTTGTGCTGGCGCCAACAACGAAAGGCAGTGTGGCAGCTAGTGGCGGACCTAGTAGGGGACTATTCTACCACACCCTGGTAGGTAGATACAGAGTTATGTGGGATTAGTGCACATGATGAAACTTGTTTTGTGCTGATGAAGGAGATGGGGCTAGCAGGGAAGATGGAGGCCTGATCGTAGTGGTGGACGACAATATGCACTATAGGCGTATGCGACATCAGTATTATCAGCTTGCCTGTCAATGTATGCTGTCTATTTTACCCCTCACCCTGTCTGGCTAAACGAAACTAATGTTAGAAAAGTTGTAGGGGCCACTCAGTTCCTAGGAATACACATCGACATTAAAAACCAGCAAGTACACAACCTATATGACCAATATACACATAAACTGATGCATATATATGACACTACCTTATATTGGGGCATTGGTATAGGAAGCTTGTGATTTCATCTACCTAACTTCAATAGGATTTAGCTCTCGGAAAGAAGGGTACTGAAGGAAGAAAGGAAGAACTATAAGGCTTACTGATAATAGTTTGGGAAACTGGCCAGATAGCTGTAGGTATATCCAGGTCTACATGGAGTGTCCTGTAGAGGTTGCTGTGTCAAGAGATCAGCAAAGGCCCCATCCTGTAGGCCGGGTCACTGTGGAAAAACTGGCTGCCCAGCTGGAGGCACCTGGAGGGGTCGAATCTGCCGCGAAAAATTGCACTGTGGTCTTGTCGCATGTCCTGACCTTAGAGGAAGCTGTAAAAAGGTGAGTGACTATTAGGACAGTCATGCCTTGATGGGCCGCTTAGGAAGGGTGCATGCATGTATAGCATTAGTAGGAGGATGGTGTAGGGTATGCTGACAAGGGGACTGGCAGGGTGGCTTCTGCACTACACCGGGATATGACCCTGGTACCTCTCGCATCTGGCAATGTGAGGCAGAGAGGAGGTGAATGTACTCAGCCTGAGGCTAATGATGGGATGAACAATTATCAGCACCTAGCCCACCAGCTTGATCTGGACTTGCGTAAGGTCATTCATTGCAGACTGGCTGGGTTGGTAGCCAGGACCCCTCGTCCTAGCAAACAAGATATGCAGGGCTGGTCGCAGGCCCTTAACAAGACCAAGCAGAACCTGCTGAGTCAGGTGCGTATGCAGGGGGGTACGATGGACTTACAGACAGCTATAATGAGTCTTGATGCATGTCTCTCCATATCTCCTGAGGTCTCACTACCGTTATAAAATCCAAGGTGACATATGGTTGGAAAAATTGTACGTTACACGCTCTATTTCCTACCCATTTTCTATTTTAAAAACATGCACATATATATATTCATGTGAATATAAACATAAAAATATGCTTATGTGGAATAAATACACAATATTGCATACCCTGCGGGCATGCAACTCCTATAATGGACAATGTAAATGTCTGAACAGTCTTTAGGACTAGTGAGCGTCACGGGGGATTCATAACTATCTACATGAATCGGGAGAATAGGTTTGCATTGTCCCATATATTTAGGCCAATTATTAGGGTATAGTATATAATTGTGCCTACCCTCGTTTATTTTCAGACTGGTTCTGCTTCTCAAATAGTCTCCGTGACGACCGGCATCTATGGGATTATATTCTTTTGCCTATGTCTTGCCATGTTTATGATTACCCAATTCATATCATCCCTGGAGTTGAACCCTTAATTATAGGCCCCAATGGATTGAATTTTTATCTAGTGGTAATAGATTCAGACCGGTACTACATCAACCTGATTCAGTGTAAATAAAGACAAGCAGGCTACATATATACATATAGGAGAAGGACCATGACGTCTCAGCATATGTGCCTCTGGTGTATAAAATAAAAAGAAGGTGGATATGTGAATAGGGGAAGTGTTAGGTAATAGGGCATGACTTACCACATACAAAGGATCAAGCAATACAGATATCTACCTTACCTGTTTCACGTTGCCACAAGCAATTATAATTAAAATACAGCCAACATTTTAAAGTATTTGTGAAGTCTGCAGAAGTGGTGCTTTAAGTAAGTGGCAAAGATGGCAGACTAACCGGAACTGCCACAGCTTCTCACCTCGATTAGACACAGGGAACCTTTTAGTATTGTGGAGCATCCCTACTATATGATAGGCTGTCCCAGATATAATTCTCTCACCGGGCTACCCAAAGTGCTACCTTTTATAAGGAGAACCATAGGTTAGACTAAGTAATTATCCGATAAAGCATAAAAATACCTAATTGTTTCTTATCAGCACTATATTTTGGTGTCCCAGGCAATGACAGGGCTAGGGAGTAAGGAGATGAACTGGAATCATAAGAATTCCCTTAAATATTTACATATTCCATCCAGATCCCCCAAGTTGAAACGAGGTACCATCTTGAGAATATATAAATAGAAGATAGGTGTAGATAGGAAAGGAGTGATTGTCGTATAGGCAAAAGATTTTTAATGAACGGGATACTATTTGTATAACCATTATTTGCTTTATATGCTAAATGATCCTATTTCAATTAATTGGCAAAGGCCTAGTTGTAAAAGTATTATGTATAACTAGTTCTGGTGTAATTGGCCATGCATTCTTTTTGGCATCACAATAACTTGCATTAAGCAAACAACTTTAGGTTTTGGTCTGGTCTAAAACCAGATTGGGTTGGGTTGGTACAGTATACCCTATCTGATTAGGCACTATTTACTTGATATTGACAAAGACAACTATAGAGAGCATATACTACCCGCCCCAAACATTAAAAACAATACCCCCCCTACCCCAAAATTTCAATTATCTGCATTTGAAAGATGCCACTCATAGGAACCTACTGTTTCTATTGAATGGATCTGTGTCTAGTAAATGGAACTGTACTTTGAAGTATCAGTGGCACATATCAGACCGACTTTGACACGATGCCAGTACGATAACGCAAGTGCCTATAGCAAGGGAAAACATAAGCTTTAAGGTTTCCACTCTATGACGCATGGGTGGCAGTTAAAACTGTGCAAATCCAGTCAATGAATATATATAATAAAACGAACAGCCAGTTATACTAGTCTAGTCAAGGACATGGACTATGAAATACTACTTTTTCCATTCCCTCTTAGTACAGTAGGCTTTCGCGGCTCGTCATGCCAAAATCCGAGTGACCACAGTATTAACATTGCATTGGCTACTGTCTTGTTCCTTTTGTTGATCTGAACTGTGTTGCACAGCTTTGAACGTGATGTGATGTAACCGAACATAATTGCTGTCATACGACTGCCTTTAAATCCAGGTTCCTCTAGTTGTACCTTTGTTAATTTATTAATAAAGAGATAAAGAGACACACTTAACACAACACAACTTCATTCTTTCGTTAATAGATATATTTTCTTAAAGATATTTATGCACTCGCCAGTTTAAACCCTTTCAAAAACATGAGCAGGCATCCTGCGGGTGAGATTTTTTATTCCAAATGAAATACTTCCATTTTAATAAAGGTGATAATAGTATAGGAAGTTCGCAGTTTGCTTATATGAAAGCATTGGTGCAATAGGTCAACATGACTGGTTTTAATCTGTAACATTCGGCCGACTGGGTTCGACATAAACATGCCTGTATATGGACCTTTTAATATATCAGAACACATGGGTATATTTAAATATAATCTGCACAATAGTATAAATGTCTTACAGTAACATTAAGCTTAAATATGGATGAGATTTTCAACTGAGCTATATCAATACAAACAATAAGTTTAGACACATGCATATTCTACATTTTGGTGAAACTAACTACTATATATATTATCGTTAATATTAAGTTTTTCTCGAAATGAAGCAGCATACAGTGCAATATCTACCAAGAAATAGGCAGTATTTTCCAATATGGGATGGTCGATTGAACTAGTGTGACCACTTAAATAAAACATTCTGTATCGTGTGTAAGAATAATTAAATCAATGTACTTGTATATCCAACTATTAAAGTCCTGCGGGAAGCAATAGGCAGTGACCAAGATATCTTAACAGATGATGTAGCTTAGCCTATACTACAACCCTTTAAGTGTCTCCAAGCGCCTTTTCCTTTGGTTTATGCCAACATTACCAGGCCACTCCAGATTACATTGTCAAGCTTGAAGATCTGTTGATAATATCTCAATCAAATCTTTCGTTAAAAAGTGCAAGGTCTATTTTAAAAAGAGATTCCGGTTGCATTGTCAAAGTTATTAAAATCCTCATGTTGTCAGACCAAAAGATTTTCAATCTAGCATAGAGGAGATATTTGGGGCACATATGTGCTCATAAATACAACATTCATTGCCTTATGCACAAAGGCATATAATATTTATTTGGTTGTTTAAGGGTAAAAGGAAGTCATCTATTACGCATTATCTTATAATTATTTCAAGCAAGGTTTAATATAAACATATGCAACTATAAATTATGTATTATATATTAGTAGCATACACGACTGGTTGTTATATTATGTAATATTTTGATATTATTGACTAGGTAACCAAAGCTAACAATGTAGCTCGTCTATCATCCTTTGACTAAAGGCATTTATGGAAGGTACAATTGGATAGGTTTCGATTGGTCTATGTTAGTAACATACATCATGGGTATTTACAGTGCAGTATCTAGGGGTCAAATCAAACCATAATTGATCATACAAAAGATGGGCGGTGAAAAGTGAAGACTAGATCATGCCGAAGCCCTCAGCATTCTGGATAGCCGTGACAAGGCGTTCTCGCAGCTTGTCCTGACTGCAGTAATCACATAGCAACAACACATTGAAGCATGTATGTGCGGTGGGCAGTCTGCTTGAAAAAGAGCTTGGTCAGCATATGCAATTGCCATTGACAATCCCAAATAGCAGGTATTGTACCAAATATAGACTATAAGCTACCTTTATTTCGTCTCACCCTCCTCTGCTCCATTACCAACATCCAATCACCTCCAATGGCAGCCATCATACCGCACCTACCTGTCCATCGCCACATGCACGTGCACATTCATGCCTCCCCTCTCCGCGAAAAATAGACAACATGTGTAAGCACACTCATACATGATAAACATGGTATGTCCATAACTAAGCAATAGCCACAGGCAGGGAATTGAATGCAAACATGTGATTGCGTACACACTACCAACCTGTCTGAGTCAGGGCCATTCTTAGCAATGATAAAGTTGAGCCTTGCCAATCCTCCAATAGGAATCCTATCACTACAAATCCATGGAATAAGATTGATTAGGAACGTCTCATTATCAGCTATATATATTATTGAGCATGTATGAAGGGTTGCTGGCCAACTGATGGCCTCTTGACAATATTTTATTCCGTAGGCATCTTACACTTGCCATAAAAGGCGTATATATATGAATAAAAGGCAGTACCGGTTTTATAAGAGCACATCTATAATTTACACGGCAAATTCTTCTATATATATCCGTACATAGAAATGATACCCTCTTCTGGTGTAGGAGCATGCGGCTAATGTACGCATCAAAGGAAAGGTCGAGAAAAACCCAAGTGGGTAAAAGGAGGTAATGCACACATTATATGACAATCTCCTTATCATAGTTGACCTATAGCCTATACATATAACTTAGAATATATGAGAGGTGGCCTTGTAACCCTATTTCTAGTGCTAAGGTAGTAGTACGCATACTGTCACTAACCTGCCTGTGGCAAAGAAAAGTAGGCTCTTCTTCTGCTTCTCAGTGAAGTCGTGAACGACTGTCCAGAAATATCTAGCCAACCCCCATAACAGTTAGGAGTAGAAAGGAAGGGAGAGGAGGTTAGGCCGTACAAGGCACTGTCTTAACCATGCCGTGAGATTGCATGCAGGAAGCATCCCCAATGATAACATAGCACGGTCTCACATAACAAGCTGAGATGCATTATAAGAATCATTTATTCATTCATTATAAGGATAACACGGGTTGTTTTTTTTTGGACATAGATGCAAAGCCCCAAGCCATACCCACACCTACATATAAATAAGAGTCAAAGAGGAATATAAGTACGAAGGTAGAAGAGATACCCTACCGAATCACTGGGGTATCCTTGGTGTAGCCCCCATCATACACTGTGCTCTGCTCCAGCGCGTAAAAATCCAACTCTGGGCTGCCACACACTAATAGCTCTACCTCCTCCGGGCGAAATAACTAGACATGAGGAGAATGCCATGAGTACAAGGTACAGGACATGATCAACGGATAGGCGTATTAGGCATTGGAGACACAGAAACGCTTGGATTATAATGGGCAAGGAGAAGAAAGATGGCCACCTTAAAGAGAGAAAGGACGCAGGGTGGGGGGTAAGGACTGTTATACCTTCAAGGCATTGCTGGAAGCCACATTGTCAAATCCTCTCTTGAAGGCCTTGAACTGCTCCTCCACACTCTTATTGAGTACCCAATCAACATACAGCTCCACGTACTCTGGGAGTATATATAAGGCAAATGTATGTACATGGAAGGAGAAGATGAAGGTGTGTTGGGTCATGACCTTTTCTATTGCCTTGATCTCATTCAGAAGCCATAAGGGCTAGGCAAGACAGCCACTTACTCCGAATATAAAAACGTATCAACAATCTATCACTGTAGGCGAGTAGAATAAAGGACGCGGGGCGCATGTATACTCACAAAAAGGGCAAGAAAAAGATATAGCGAGAGAGGCAATAAAAGAGAGAGAGCTTACCACAGCGGTTGCTTTCGTTCAGCATAATATTAGAGCCATTTGGCTTCAGATCTACAATGGACTTGACCTCGAACGAGTCCACCTCCACCTACCGGCCCTCTTGTCAGACCTCACTTATTACCTCCACCCTACCCGATCAATCCAACTACTATCCCCAGATATTGCTAGTACAAGGGACTCTACACTAAGAACACTCCTTTACAGTCTCGGGATCTATTGAAAGAAACAGTGTAGCACTAATGATCCGTACAACTATACCTGCCCTTAGGAAGGTGTACAAGGCATGAGGACATATATTGCCTCAGAGCCAGCCCAAGCAATATGTGTTCTCTATATCTTTCCCCTGTCTCCTGTCTCGCGCTATTTACAGTCCGCATACTATATTTAAAGCCATTGCACCCCTGACCCAGTCTAGCTATACTCCCTCCCATGTCTAGAAGTATATCACGTCTTAGCCAGGTATGGCATCACTGGACTGTGACGCTATAATCATAGCCATGCTTTATGAAATGTACAACTCTAAATCATTAACCATCCATCTATTTAGATAACGGCACAATGAGATAAATACCAACTAGAGATTCGATAGGGACTAATTTTAGTAATCAAGTGCCTCCATGCTTGATGGTCAGTAATCACTACCCCTCAATGCCGATCTAGGCTGGGCAATCTACATGCATTGAAGGCATGCATCATATATTATCATTGTTGCTAATTAGTGTAACTGCAGACCCCAAAGTAAAAGAAAGCACGTGACAGTAAACCAATAACGTAACAAACCTGGAAGCTGCGCTGGTAAGTCTCCTCCACATCACCCTCAAAATCCAAGAGTTGTTGCAGGCCTTTGCCTAGTTGCTGCAAAACAAAAGCCACAGTCAATCAAACTACCGTATACAATCGGCAGGGAGGCAAGGAGAAAGAAAGGGAGGGCAAATGTTCAGTGCAAACAGTACATGCTAAACAGATCTGTGGCTAGTCCGACCAACACACAGTTTAACTGATGGGGAGACCGCCCTGGGGTACCATAGGATGGCCAGGATAGGTAGAAGGATAGGTGATTTAAGGAGTGTAGGCGGGACAACCACTAACAGCAAGCCATGGAAGAGGTATAGACTAAGGCGGGGAAAGGTAAGAAGAGAGGAGAGAAAGAGGGTGTGCTGAAGGAATAGGATGGTATGGTACCGGATGTGACTCCAAAAGATCAGTCAGATTTACAGGCTTATCCATGAGTTTCCGGTAGACAACCATGGGGAAATGTACATCTAGAATCACGCTGTTGTAGATTGCCAATCCTAAGATCTGTCCAATCAGCTCAAACTGTATGTATGTATGCGCGTGTCAATCTAACAGCTTATGCCAAAAGAGGGCGGAGGAGCACATATTGGTGGGATCCTGGAAGACAGGCATAACACTATACGCAATAGGTAGGAATAATGGTAATAGTCATCCTACGTATATTTGTGTTTATATCAAGCATATATGTTTATATACGCTATGCAATATATAATGTCTAGGGAAGGAGTAGAGGCGCAGATTGCATACCTCTATATAATTCTACATACCTCTATATCATGCTACATACCTCTATATAATTAATTCTACATAACTCTATATAATTCTACATATCTCTGTATTATGCTACAAACATCTATATAATGCTACATACCTCTATATCATTCTTCATACCTATATATCATTCTACATAC